>CAIGQW010054354.1:591382-601382 GCA_903798125.1 Danio choprae
TATATATATATAAAAAAAAAAAAAAAATATATATATATATAATGTATATATTTATAATGTATATATTTATAAATTCTCATTCTGTTGTACCAGTTTTGACCTGCTGATCCTGAAGGAGGTGGTGCAGAAGATGGCAGGAATTGAGATAACAGATGAAATGACTGTGGAGCAACTGGAGGCCATGACAGGTGGAGAACAACTCAAAGCAGAGGTATGCAACGTCTTTGAGATATATTCGTCGTTTAGAAAACTGTGTGCCTTTGCGCACTCAAGCCAGACTTGTTAATTTGTGAATGTTGTATTAGAGCAGGGGTACTCAACAGGCGGCCTGTGGGCCATATCTGGCCCATCTGGATTACATTTATTCCTTGCATCATGCTGAAAATTTATGTATTTTTTAAATTATAATTTGCATTCAAAAGTAGCACAAATATTAAGCTCTAAGTTTGCATCATTTAAATGCAGTTGATACATCAGACGAGAATTGCAGCACCACACTTCTTTTTCCACCAATTGCAATGCAAACGTGATCTTCGCTCTTGTGGCGTCTGTCATTGCTAAACAATCAGCTGCGCTTAACATATAAGCTACACTCAAAACTATTAATAGCATTTTAAAGACATGGCATGACATTGCATTGCATTGTGTAAATGGCAGGTGGAATTGAGTTTGGGCTCCCGTTTCAGTAATGAAATCTGGCTGATATTTACAGTGAACCCCTTACTAACATTATGTAATAATTGTATTACTTTATTTTTTTTTTATAAGATAATTTGTGCCGAATTCAATCATGTTGAGCGGTAAGAATGACATTAAAAGTTAATGTAGTAGTAGTAGTATTAATATAAGTACTAGTAGTAGTAATAATAATAATAGTAATAATACCACTAATAATTGATTGCGATGCATGATATGTATAGGACAGCAAAATTATGGGGCAATATGGGTAAAGTCATAAATTATGGGGCGATATGGGTAAAGTCATACAAGATAATTTTTATCACTCCGATAAATAAAATGTGATAACAATATCTGATAAATTGTGCCTGCTGGTAAATCAACAAGTCAGTCTGATGTATCAGAGATTTATTCACTTTCCAAGTGCGAGTGCCTGCTCCTTTAAACTGGGTTACTGCGCCTGTGTGACTCTACATCACCCGTGTAGTGAAAGTGCTTTTTCTCAGGCAGCTGAGGACTATTTGCATCTTCTATCTAGTGTTTATTTTTTCATCCTCTGATAAGGTCTGGAATTGTAACTGATCAAGAAACAATTTATTCACATCAATATTTTTATTACTTTCAAAATTTTTATATAGGGTTTGATTAAAAATCACTAAACAGTTTAGTGTTGGGCGAAATACAAAATTTTCAGATCGCCATATCGTCCCCCTGTGAGACGCGCGGTGGTGTTGTTTACTTATTTGCTCATTTATTTAATCATCTCTTAACGTATTTAATAACATTTCAACTTGATGATCTGCTCCCTGATGGAAAACAAATAAAATCAATGCGAAATTTTCAGAGCTTTTTGAGCTCAGTAAAATGTTCTTTGATTAATTATCAATAATCTGTTCAATAACTTAAGGCCAAAACGAATAGTAAAATACAGGTTGTAATTTAATAGGCCTAGTTTAAATAAAAAATAATAATAAAAAAAAGTATAGCCTATATAAATAAATATAACGTTGTAGTTTTTTATTAAATAAATAGGCATTTTTCAGAACATAGCCTGTGTCCATGTTTATCATTCCGTCTAGTTAAACACAAATAAGGCAAACATTTATATTCTGTGTATTTGACGAAGTAGTCAATGCATGGACTGAAAAAAATAGGCTAGGTTCCTTTACCCACATGCTGAGAGAGAGAGTGCAAGAAGAAAAAAAAGAAAGCAATGGCGGGAAGAAGGGAAATAATTACTTTTTGGCATGCAGAATTATGTAAAATTGCTAATATAGGTCTATCACCTTGCAACTTTGATATATTATTGTACTTTTTCCTTAGAGTTGGCAAGTCTTTTTAAATGCGTTGTGCTGCAGTCTGATAGTGTTTGTTAGGCGATGTTGATGTGAACAGCTGTCAAATTATTTGTAGTTTGTTTATTATTAATGATGATAAATAAAAGACAGCAATTTGCTTATTTCATACAAGCAGGATTAGATTGTCATTTCACGCAAATGTAATACTGAAGAGACAGTATGTACCAACTGCTGATATTTTTTAGTAACCTATAGGTTATATGTACTTGTTTTGACTGATACTATTCTATAATATTAATATAAAGAATATCGGCTGATGTATCAGCATTTTTTACACCCTGAAATCAGTATCTGCCCCCAACACTGCTGACTAACTGAACTATTTGGGGGAAAAACAAAAGGCAAGATCTATACATCAGAGAGACCTTTAATTTAGCATTTTTAAACTATGTAAAAAGCACTTGTTTAACCTACTTTTAATAAAAAAAATTATGCAACCAAGAAAATCCGTGACAATGCAACTGGATGACATTTGGATGGGGGGAAATTTGGGTGAAACAAATAAGATTTGATAGAATGATTTCTATTGATGATTTTTCAGGTACAATATTAGCGTTTTATAAAGGAGCTGTAATAAAATTTTACAAATAATGAAATGGTAATAATAACTATTACTACTGTATTAAATATACTACAACATTATTATATAATTCATCTTTATTTCTATAGAGCTTTTTACGATGTAGATTGTGTCAAAGCAGCTTAACAGATGAAATAGCTTAAAACAGCTTCAGTTCAGTTCGTTATAATGTAAATGTCTCTGTTGAAAGCTGAAACACTGAAGAGCAACTCCACCAATGCGCAGCTCCACTAGTGCCAAGCAAGCCAGTGGCGAGGAACAAATTTCACCAGTTGATGGAAGTGAAGGGGAAACCAGGTTCAGTTGGGCACAACCATTTCTTCTCTGGGCAAATGTCTTGTGCAAAGCTGCAAGTTCATAAAAACTAACTTTTGCATTGGTCTTCTGAACAAAAAACTGCAGGCTAAATTAAATTTGAAATCCACTTTCTGACATCAGATTGTGATTATGTAATGGCTAATGGTTTTCTCCATAGCAGCTGTACACTAGGCTGTTCAATATAAGGTCAAGTATGAATGTAACAAGGAAAAAGGAAGTGTATTTATAACATTTCCCAAGACAGTCTGTTCCCTTCTAATATACATATATTATAATTCCTTCATAATTCTATAGTGTTCTTCATTACTCTGTTTAATTATTTCTACTGCCTTTGTCAATAGTTTCACAGATCTACTGTAGGCCTGACCATGACATCTTTTTTCTTTTTCGTCTAGGGTGGTTACTTTGGACAGATTAGAAACACTAAGAAGTCTTCTCAGCGTCTTAAGGATGCTCTTTTGGATCATGAGCTGGCTTTACCTCTGTGTCTACTGATGGCCCAGCAGAGGAATGGAGTGGTGTTCTCTGAGGGGGGAGAAAAGCATCTAAAACTCGTGGGAAAGCTTTATGATCAGGTATAGTCAAATAACAAGTGAAACCATGATCCAGTCCTTTTCAAATAAATAACTGCAAATTAAGCATGACATACCGCAACACTTGTCACAAGTAGAACTGGAAGTACATTTATAGATGAATAAAATATAAATAAATGTCTTCTTATTTTGAGGCTGCTTGTTTACTATTTAGATGAGATAGCAGGGTACTTGCATCCAGACTGGGGGGATTGTTCACTACATGCATCTTTCAAAGAAGGCTATTGAAATGCATTTTCAAAATTGTTTATGTTCCTCAAGTTAATTTAATAAACTTAGAGAAAAGGTCCACAAATAGTTATGTTTACTTTCGTTCACTCTCGATAATTCTCAATTTGAATGGGCAATCTAGTCAAAACTAAAGTAAATGCCAATTGATGTTATTATTAGCTTCATTTGCAATTTAAAAGTGGAAATCCAACAAAACATAACCAAATATCTGAATACGGATTACTGTTGACACCAGTTGGCACAGCTGTTCCTTAAATACAGCAATATTACAGCATTTGCTGTTTGTCATAGTGGTAATATAAACCATGATAAGAATATTAAACTCGCAAATATTTCTGATTCCAGGTATATGCTGACTTATCATGGCATAATTTCAGGCTAGGAAATCCTACACTAATACAGGCCATTCTGTGTAGCAAAACAAAAAAAATTGTGAAGTCACGGTCAACTGTTCTTTTTCGTTTCGGAATTTACATGACAATGACAGAAAAACCTAACAAGCATTTATACAATTGAGCAGCCCTGAATTAAGAAACTACATTTTAAGATCATCAAGGGGCACAAGCATGCTTTTACATTTATCTACAGTGTTTTACAACCATGGCCAAATTGTTTATGTGGCTAGGCAGGGCAAAAGGCCCAGGGCCCGTTATTGGATGTGAAGTAGATTGGCTATCTATCAGTAGCTCCTCAACTTCTTCTGGTGTGACAGTCTGCAAAGCCCCAGCATGCTAAGTGCAATCAATCACCTCCACTCTTTGTAATAGTTTATATTAGTTCCTGTCTAATGTGGCACAGGTAAAAATGTTAGCTGTTATAAAAAGGTGAAGGGCTCAAAAAAAGTAATAGACAAGCAGATGAGGTGACATGAGTTACAGCTCATTGTGATTCTTAAGTCATAATGATTCAGGTGAGGAAATCTAAATTCCTTGAAATTGTATTTATATACATATATATATATATGAAATGATTAATAATGTAGTAGGTGTAAACTCACTCAGTGGTTGATTTGTTTACATTTCTCAGATCAAACTCTATTAACCTTGTCTAATAGGTGCTCAAATTTCATTGGCTGATGGTAGCCACACACACACCCACATACACACACACACACGAGTAGAAGTGCGATATGGCTGTATATCGGCACTGGTGGGAGGTGTGCATTGGCTCGAGGCCTCAGGCCTTTTTTGGATGCTGCTTTTGTACCAAATCTTAATTACAATCACCAGTTGGCATCACTGGTTTTAATTCATATCATTACTTAACCAATATGCCTGATCACTAGCCCTAAATTACCAACTTTGTTTGGAATGTGTTGCCGGTCTGAATGATGTATGTTTACAAATTAAATGAAGTTGGCCATACAAAAACATGAATTGCTTTGTGTTCATATTGTCTGCAGTGAAATACAAGTCAAAGTAAATTTGGAGAACACTACTTAATTTTTTTTATTTGCATTTTCCATACTGTCCCAAATTAATGCATTTCTCTCTTTTTCCCCTCCAAAGTGTCATGACACTCTTGTGCAGTTTGGTGGCTTCTTGGCATCTAACCTCAGTACAGAAGACTACATTAAAAGGGTACCGTCAGTTGATGTCCTCTGCAACCAGTTACACACACCACATGATGCTGCGTTTTTCCTGTCTCGCCCGATGTATGCCCATCAGATTCTGGTGAGTTAATTTTACTGTTTAACGACTTAGTGCTTTTGCTTCTTAACTTTATCAGGGGTCGCCACAGCGAATTGTGAATTACTCTGGCATATGTTTTCTTGACACAACCCACCACTGAAGGTGCACCTCCATTTCCATTTATACACACATTCATGCATTATTAGAACTTAATAAAAATAATTTTGAGGCCTTATCTGAGCTCCCCTGAAAGTTGACTGCAATTGTCCCAGAGAACTGTCTCTATTTACCTTCTGCATATCTACATGATGCAGTTAACTAATTCCTGATTTGTGAAATATACATTGATGTCACAGTTATAATTACTTATAAGGCAAAATATTTGTATAAAATTTCAATTTTCAAGTCCATTTGTCATTTGGGTCACAAATAGTCAAAATATTCAGGCTGCCAACTTGGATGTTTGTTTGGTGTCATGCATTCTGAAATGGGTTGATGGTTTGATTGTTACAAAGGAAAGGAAGTCCAATTGTAAATGCTTTTCTTGTGATTTTGTTTTTCTTTTTTTACTGTATAGACTGTATGGACAGTTCTAGATTTGTCTTTGTTATTCAAGTTCAAAATTGACCTAAAAACAACCCGGGAATAAAAATTGTGGGAATAAATTATTGTACTCTGAAGTGTAATTAACAGCATTTTAATATTTACATTTACAGTAAAACAACATATCAACAACAAACAACATATAAAGAGTAAACAACATATCTAAACAAAAACAAAAAAAGCAAATATTGTCTTGGCCTTCAATGCAAAATGAATAAAAATGTAGTATCAGGTAAAGGTTTCCCTTAAATACCTGCTACAGAAAACAATTTATAATAATAATTCTTTTAATTTTGCATTTTGATTTTACATGTGCATGGATACATGAAATATATTAGATTATTTATGATTTAGCCAAATATAACACTATAACACTAACAATTATAATGTAAATTATACATTTAATGCACTTATTTTAAATTGGTAAAACGTTTGATGCTGTCATCCTAAGCTAGGATAGCCATTTCCTCAAATAGCTGGTGATTCTTAAAAGTGTCATTCATTTCAAATACATTGCAAAACAAAAAAAAACTACGGAACTAAAGTGTGAAGAGCATGGGGATAGCGGCCATTTTACAAATGGAAGGATAGTTTTATGCAATAGTTTGGCCTGATAATTATCATAATTGAATGTCAGTCTGCTAGTCCTTTATAGTAGCAATTTCATTTGGATACATGTTATACCCTATGGAAAAGCAACATTTTAGGTCTGACATAATATTTATTGGTAACACTTTATTTTGATGGTCCCTATTGTACATTTTGTTGACTAAAAGTTGCATTGCAACTATATGCCAATTACTGCTCGTGTGAGTATTAGTAGACTGTCTGCTTAATATCTGCTGACACTTCTCCTTCCACAGACATTTAACTGACTATAAGAAACTTTGCAAGTGCATGTCAACTTACACTAACCCTAACCCCAACCTTACAGTCTACTTGTAATCTATTGAGAATTAGTTGGCATGTAGATGCAATGTAACTTAAATTCAACAAAATGCGTTAAAGGGACCATCAAAATCAAGTGATAACGATTTATTTAATCAACTGATGCAATGCAATTTAAGTCATAAAAAAAATTCTTCCTGAGACGTTTTGGACCATTCTTCCTTGCAAAATGTTTCAAGTTGAGTCAGGTTTGATGGGGGCAGAGTGTGAAAGGCCCTTTTCAAATCAATCTATACATTTTCAAGTTTGGGGACTGGGATGGCCATTCAAGAACATTATATTGTGTCTAAACATTAATTCCTTGGTAGATCTGGAACTGTATATTGCTTTCAAGAATCTGCTGATACTGGGTGGAATCCATGCGACCTTCAACTCTGACAAGGTTTCCAGTACCTGTGCTTGCCACACATCCCCACACCATATTTTACAATAGGGAGCGGGTTCTTCTCCTGGAAAGCTGTGTACTTTTTCCGCCATGCATAGCTCCTGTGGTTGTGACAAAATAACTCTATCTTAGTTTCATCTGTCCACAGTATATTTTTGCAAAATGATTCAGGCTTGCCCCGATGAGCCTTTGCATACCTCAAATGACTCTGCTTGATGGCAGAGTGCAGAAAAATCTTTTTTTGCATCACTTTACATTGAGCTGTTCTTTGTGTGAAGAGTGTGCTGTCGAACAATGTACAATGACATTATCAGCAGCAAGACATTCCTGGAGCTCTTTGGAGGTGGTCTGTGGTTTGTCTGTGACCATTCAAAGCATTCTTCGCCTTTGCCTTTCAGATATTTTTCTTGGCCTACTACATCTTTCCTTTGCAAGAACTGTTCCTGTGACCTTCCTTTTATTTACTTTATTTTTGACTATGGAGATAGAGGCTTTAAACCTGTGTATAGCTTTTTGTATCCTTCTCTTAATTCATGTTGATAAATGATTCTAGTTTTAAGGTCATTCTTTTAAGGTTCCCATGTTTCTATTTTCTAACTCACAATGAGAAGCACAACTATCTTACAGTCAGCTATCCTACAATTTCAATGTCATTTCACATATCTCAATACTGCTACACTACAGATTTCTGTCTGAAAAACATGACATTATCTAGCTTTCTCTAGAAACGAAGGCCATATCACTGCGACCTTCTCTTACAAAGAAAGAGCACTTTACTATGCAGCCACAGAGGGGTGCATACACTTTTGCATAAAACTTTAGCTGTCATGTGATGTGACAATCAAAGGCAAACGAAAGATTTATTTACTATTAGAGGTGCTCCGATCAGGATTTTTGGGTCCGTAGTGATGAATCCATATCGGCCAATACCGAACACATATAATCACAGATTACAAGGTCTACTAATTTGAAATAATTTTTTTAAATGTGTATTAAGTATTATAAATAATAGACAACTGCATTTATTTGCAAGCAACATGCAACATACCAACCTAAAACAAAGCAGCCTGTACTTGGTTTGCTAATAAGAACTGCTTGGCAATTACAACTTTCCATCAAGAACATAAAAATAAATAAAATGAAAAACTAAAATTTAGCTCTACACAACTTTACACAGACGGTTTGACAGAAGAAAAAAAGGCTATAACTAAAATGCTGTTTCTCTAATATTAAAAAAGCAGCGCAGGGATCTGGGGCTTGACTGCACCAGAGAAACATCTGTCTTTATACCTTTTTGTTAACAAGAAAAAACATTAATTAATTTATTTGTACTCTATATTTCTAATTTTCAAAAACATTATAATATAGAGTTACAGCTGCACCCATTTAGAAAAGAAACATGTAACTGCACAGAGAAATAAACCTAGCAATAGTAGCTTACTGTAGTACATTAACTTTGTCTGATGGTCTTACCATTCAGTGCAGCTCAATTCTGCACACACACCCTCTCATCGTGGCTCTTTCTATGGCACTCGCACACTGTCTGTGGATAGTCACTTTTCAACGACAGATGCCACAAGAGCAGAAGCTTGCAAGCAGTGTGCCTTGTGTTTTCCAAAGTTTCAGATACAATATGTGGATGGCACCTAAATGCATGGCTTGAGCACAAATTATCTTATTATAAAAAATGTAATTATTATTAAAACTTACAAGAACCTAGTTTCTTAAAGGTGTGAAAAATAGTGCGTTCATTCAATATGTTAAATTGTTCTCAGATATCTACATAGTAAAATCAAAAATGATCCAGAAACAGATTAGCAGTACATGCTAATTTAATATCGCAGAATATATCCCTAGATTAAAAGTGCATATTGACCCTATTTTGAATGGTCGTGCATAGGGATGTAATGTTTTACCCAAATCAAAATGCGATGCGATTTACCATAGTAATACAATAAGATTGTCAATCTTGTACAAAAAAAAACAAATTTAAGGTGAACAAGAGCCCTTTTATTTTTTTCTCAAATGCTGCACATTTTTTACTAAATAAAATCTTATCTGCCATAACAAAACTACATTTTTTTTTTACCTTTAAACTAACTTAAAATTTTGAAACAAATTCCAAATAAAAATCATGCAAACAAACTATAAGGGTCCATCTATTAATCCTATGACGGAACTAACAGCATGGGTGAAGGTTAAATGCGCGTAAGCCTTTTAGCACATGTGAAAAGAAATCTTTTTATTTATTCAAATTATTTTTAATTTGTTTCCAACTCCGAATTTAATCTGACTCCAATTCATAATAGTTAAAATTTAGATTTTCATCTAATTCAAGCCGATCACCTTACAGGTTGTGATTACATCTAATTTAGATTGATTAACCCAATAAATCCTTATTTTCAGTTAATCGTTCATAGTTTACCCAAAGTCGCTTAGAGTCAGTATGCTGGCCAGTTACATCTGCTCACGGACACATCCTTGCCAGTTCTGGTTCTTAGATAGAGGATATAACTGTAAACTAATTTCCTTTAAGTAATATTAGGCCGCCCTATGCTTGCTCATACATAAAGAAAGTTTGATTTAGCCACTAGATTATATCATACTAAGTCAGTGATTGTCAGAAATCAACAGGTCTCTAATGCTGTGCCCATGCTCCATCCATTGAGCCTGAA
>CAIGQW010054354.1:654647-681893 GCA_903798125.1 Danio choprae
TAAAACATATGCTGGATAAGTTGGCGGTTCATTCCGCTGTGGCGAGCCCGGATTAATAAAGGGACTAAGCCGAAAAGAAAATGAATGAATGAATAAATTTATTTTGGAAATTAATTTGAACATAAAAAATTGGTTTTATTCAAGCTGCCAGAGTGGAGACCTGCAACCTAGGAACTTTAGCTTCAGTTAACATCAGGAATGGAGACTCAAGTTTAATTAATCTGGTTAAACATCTGTCCTTGGTTCTCTGGCTGAACTGTTTTCAGCCTAATCAGAATTATGCCCTTTTGTTATGTGTCTCAGGCACAAAGAGACCCATGTGAGTCATATCATAGGTCACAAAATAAAAAAGAAAATGCAGCAAATCTTCTCTATACACATTTACATTCACATAATTATAGATACATTTAATGTGCACTGTTTGAATTACTCCAATGTATGCAATTTTGCTATTAATGTCTGTATTTGAATGCTTAGGTAAAAAGTTCAACAATACAAAGCGATGTTTGATCTTTATTTCTTTAACGCCTAGGCAGATATCTGGAATTGGTTTGGAAAGTGGATTTTTAATGCAGCCGAGAGAGTTTAATGTGCTGCAATATAAGAAAACACATGCAATTACAAAAAACACCAGCAAATTAAGAACAGTTCCTCATCGGTTTGACACCATACATGTTACAAATCCTCACAATGCAAACACATAAAAAAACGTGCTGCATTTTCTCACAATGCAAACAAATTAAGAAAATGCCTGCATTTTCTAACAAAACATGCAAATAGCATGGAACACAATGGAAATTTTTCAAGGGGACCCAAAAATGGCTGGGATGTTTATTGTGCTGTGACTATTGCTCAGTGAAGTTGTAGGTGATCTTTGAAAAGCGAGTTTTTTTGTTTATTTTAACACCCTGATTACATGATTCCCTTGTCTTTTGTATTTTATTAACCTAATCAATGGTCCTCTTGAAACATTTCTGTTGTGTTCTGTGCTATTTGCAGGTGTTGATTATACATAAAAAATAGAAAATCATCTTTTGTAAGCTGTTTGGACAGAATTGTGTGAAGGTATAGTGTATCCACAGTCATGTTGGGGTGATATGAACACAATAAGTCTCTTTTGTTTAATTTCCTGACGTTGAAATAGGATTCAAATCCCTCCCATTTTGAGCCTTGATGTAGGATTGTGGTTTCCCTGCCCACTAAACTGATTGACAGCCGTGTATAAACATGTCTTTGTAGTAACGCGTATAATCACATTAACAAGAGAGGGCATGCACAAAGCAACCGGGATTAAAAAAATCTGTTTGGCTTCTTGTGATCATTAATCATCATCAAATGTGATCAAGAATGAGTTTTACAAGTTTAAAACGTTGTTAAAATGGTGTGTGTGTAATGAATTACAGCGATTCACTTCAGCTTTACTTTATCACCACAGCCGCATGTCACTAAAATTATAAAAGAAGACGCTTCAATCCCGGTTCATGAACGTTAAAACAGGTTCATTTTTTACATTTACATAATGGATATCCGGGCCTCACGGTGGCGCAGTGGATAACACGTTCACCTCACACCAAGGTCGCTGGTTCGAGCCTCGGCTGGGTCAGTTGGCGTTTCTGTGTGGAGTTTGCATGTTCTCCCCGTGTTGGCGTGGTTTTCCTCCCAAGTCCAAAGACATGCGGTATAAGTGAATTGGGCAAGCTAAATTGTTCGTAGTGTATGAGTGTGAATGGGTGTGTATGGATGTTTCCCAGAGATGGGTTGCAGCTGGAAGCATCCGCTGCATAAAAAAACATATGCTGGATAAGTTGGCGGTTCATTCCGCTATGGCGACCCCAGATTAATAAAGGGACTAAGCCGAAATGAAAATGAATGAATGAATGAATAAATAATGGATATCCATTTAGCAGTGTATATTAACATGTATCCTGTCACATTTGCCATGCCAAAACAGTGCAAAGTTAAATGCGCGCTGTGTGTGTGTGTGTCCCATGTGTGCAGAAAGCAGTAATTCAAGCAGAAAGGCTTGAATTAACTCCAAAACAAATACATCAAATAATCATTGGTAAAGTTCTTACTGTAGTATTTCTCATAAACGTTACTTGAGATCTATTTCATTCATGTCTGTCTGATATCTGACGCAGCGGAGGCGGAGACTGAGGCACACTCTGACAGGCATGTTGGAACGGTGGGTGGGGAGAACCAGCATTAATGGCACAGGCCACCAAAACAGCTACATAGTGTTAAAAGCAAAAAAATAAATAAATCCAACATTCTGAAAGGTATAATAAATAATCTGATGGGTGTTTTGAGTTGAAACTTTACAGACATTCTGGAGTCACAAAAGACTTATCTTAAACCTTAAAAAGGGGGTAAAATAGGTGCCCTTTAATGTTTAAATGTTAGAGAGTTTGAATTAATCTGTGCATAGATCTCTGTATTTCACACCATGGATTAAGTCTCCCAGTGATTACAGTGTCATCCAATTGGAATGCTGGATTTGAAACAAGCCATCATTCAAATCCTTCTTTCCAGAGAAAGGATAAGTACTCCTGCTCGCACTACGGTGTAAAGATTATTGTTGTGTTTTAAATAAACACCCTGAAAACTAATCCTTTCGTCTCTGCCTTCTGTGACCGAGACAGGTATTTAAAACACAACAATAATCTTCACACTGTAGTGCGAGCAGGAGTACGGATGAACACAGTCTTTTCTATAGCAAACGGTTACTTCCCTTAAAGTCGAGCAAACTGGTAACAGGAGTTAGCCTTGATGATGAGTACATTCATAGAAGACTTGGAAGAAGATCAGGAAGAGTACAAGGAGAGTATGACCATCCAACGATGATTCCAGCCGACGAGTGAACAAGAGGGGTGAGTGTATATATAGTGCGTGGGTGATGGGTGGAGCAGGAGAGTGTTGTTAAGTGTACAGGTGTTCGTGATTAGTAATCAGGTGATTGTGTGCTGTGTGTAGTGGATGGAGAGTGTGAATGGTGACTGGGGCTGATGGAACATGCAGAGGGTGTGACAATGGGAACTTTCCAACAGCAACCAACATAAGCAGTGCCCCCCTATTAAACTTCAGCTTCGTTAGCTTCTCCTCAAAAAAAATATCCACTTCTGTGTGTTCCAGATTATCTGGATTGCTCAAAGTCTTCAGAAATTTCACCTCCAAGGATCTGATTCCTGTGTTTTCCAGAAAGGATTTTCATGGTGTTAAAATGGGTTTAGATTCACAGTAATTTGTGTTGAAGGCTGTTGAAAAGAAAATGCTTCAGGACCTTCATCCAGAGATATCTACATCTTTATGTTGCAGATTGTTTAGATTTCACCTGCACAAAGACCAAGAACCTTCTCTTCTAAAAAAATCAACATCTGCATGTTCCAAGCCTCAGGACCTCAACCTTCAAGGATCTTATTTCTTCAAAAAGATTCAGGTCTTTTTTTCAATCTCTCTTATCACTTTATCAAACTCCTTATCAGAAACCTTTAAACAGTGTATTTCAGTATATGATATTTAAATTTTATTTAGCTGTTTTTAACTGATATAAATTAATAATAAAAACTTTCTTCAGTTATTTAAGAAGGTTTACCTTACTATACATTAGCTAGTTTAGTGTCTAGTAAATAGTTTTGGCCACAAAAAAGCTGAAAGGCGATTTAATTGTTGGTGATTTTAATATTCATATATATATTGAAAAAGATGCATTAATGCTAACCTTCCTAGACATACTCATAAATGGAAGAATACAAAACTAGAGGTTTTTTTCATTTGGTCTGGAAAGTCTTCCAAATCTGCTTATTTTTAAACTCCAATAGAACACATACACAATCCAAGGTTTTGTTTAATATAGTGGCCAATTCATCTTTATTTTGTTTCTATAGCTCTTTTACAATGTAGATTGTGCCAAAGCAGCTTAACATTGGAGAGTATAGTAAATTGACTAAATCTAACTAAAAATAAAGTATTAGCAAGTATTTCTCAACACAGCAGTAATGACTTCATGAATTTATTTACATGCATGATTCATGATATCAGAGATAAAATAAGCACCATTTATCTATTTCCTACAGCGTCATCCCATTTAGAGCACTGTACTGTAGATTGTTAATGGATACATTTCAGACTTTCTCAGTAGTAAGGGAAGAAGAACTGTCTAAACTGGTAAAATCCTCCAAATCAACAACATCTATGTGTTAGATCAAATTATTAAAAGAATTGTTCTCAGAAGTTGCAGAACCTGTTTTTAGCATTTTGAATTCATCCCTAGATTTAGGATATGTGCCTAAAACGTTTAAACTAGCTGCCATTAAGTCTCTTATAAAAAAAGCAGCTTGATCTCGAAGAATTAGTTAATTATATTAATTATACACCCATTTCAAACCTGCCTTTTATATCAAAGATACTAGAACAAATTGCATCTTTTCAATTATGTTACTTCATTGTGCAGATGATACACAGCTCTATATCTCCTCTAAACCTAATAATTCATACGAATTCACAAAATTAACAGATTGTATAGCTGATATTACAATTATTATAATTGGATGACAAAAACTTTGTATTACTAAATTCAAGATAAAAGTTCTTGCTTATTGGACCCAAAAACATCACACGTAAAAACATAGAACACTGTCTAACCCTTGATGGATTTTCAGTTTAGTCAAAAATTTGGGGGGCATTTTTTCTACTTCAGCATACTATCAATGTCTAATGCAGAAAAGCTTATTCATGCTTTCTGACCTTTCAGTTAGACTTTTGTAATGCATTACTAGGTGGTTGCCCTGTATGCCTAATTAGCAGCTGTGTTTTGAACCAGCTAAAGTTTGTTAGAGTGCTTTCTAGAACTAAGAAATATGATCATATTACTCAGGCTCTTTCAGCATTGTATTAGCTTCCTATTAAACATAAATTGGTTTCCTATTAAACACAAACGCATAACTTTTGAAATACAAATCCGCTAGAGCAGGGGTGTCAAAGTCAATTTTTGGAGGGCAAGAGTTTAGTTCCAACCCTGCTTCAACACACCTATCAAACAAGCCTGAAGGACTCAACTAGTTTGATCCGGTGTGTTTAATTAAGTTTGGAACTAAACTGTGCAGAGCTGCGGCCCTCCAGGAACTGGCTTTGACACATGTCCTCTAGAGGATTGCTAGGCTGCATTAATTAGGGCAACCGGAGTTGGGAACACTTCCCAAAAATACATTATAACTTGAATGGCATCTACGCTTATGTTAGTCTGTTTCTCCTTATCCTGAGGCCTTCACAATCTTGAATCCAACCAGTATCCTGAGCAGATGGCTGTCATGGTCATAGATAAGAGGCGAGCGTGAGACAGATTCCTTCAAAGACCCCAGTGACAGTACCCACATTGATTTCATGGACTAGACTGAACACGGACTGGCGACCTACAAATTCTGCAGGTCAAACGTCTATTGTTTTTATGCTTCCGGTGCCCAGATTGCAGCTCTGCACAGGGAGTAGAGGAGAAATGTTCATGCCCAGCTAAACCTGTTTTTTCTCAAGACTTTTTCCTTCACTTTCATCAATTGGTGAAGCTTGTTCCTTGCCACTGGCTTGGGACTAGTGGAGCTGTGCATCGTTGGAGTTGTTTTTCAGTGTTTTGGCATTCAGAAGTGACATTTACATTACACTGAACTGAACTAGGGCAGCGCAGTTGTGCAGTGGGTAGTGCTCACAGCAAGAAGGTTGCTGGTTCGAGCCTTGGCTAGGGATTTCAGTTGGCCATCCCCGTGTTCGCGTGGGTTTCCTCTGGGTGCTCCGGTTTCTCCCACAAGTTTAAAGACATGCGCTATAGGTGAATTGGGTAGGCTAAATTGTCCATAGTGTATGTGTGTAAATGAGTGTATAGGTGTTTCCCAGTGATGTGTTGCTCCATAAAACATATGCTGGATAAGTTGGCGGTTCATTCCGCTGTGGCGACCCGTGATTAATAAAGGGACTAAGCTGAAAAGAAAATGAATGAATTGAACTAAACTGAACTTCAACTGTGACAAATTACTAGAACTTCACCTATATAAAGCTATGTTAAGCACAATATACACTTTAAAAATGTGCTATAGAAATAAAGATGAATTGAAATTGTCTTGATAATACAGTAAGAGGCTCTACAAGTCAAAAAATCTCACAAATCCTTCAGATTGGTCAGATGATTACCTCCTTCAGATTTATTTACCTCCTTTTCAGTTCCCTGAAAGAGAAGGAACTGTTTTGTCCGACACTAACACTCACCTTATGTGAAATGAGATCAAAATTTCAATACCAATAAAATATCGCTACAGTTTTGGTTTAATGTTTGAGAAGAATTAAATATTACTGCAGTTCTGTTGCCCCACGTGAGACCAATGTAATACAATATTTAAAAATCTAAATTATTATATAGTGTACTTTAAATAAAAGGTGCATGATCAGAGTCTTAAAGGGATAGTTCATGGACAATTCTGTTTGTTTGTTTTCGTTGAACACAAAAGAAGATAATTTGAAGAAAGTTAGAAACCTGTAACCATTAGCCACTTTTCCACAGTGAGAGCCGGGCCAGGTCAATAGACCTGTAGTTTGAACAGTGAAACTAAATTGGCCGTAGTGTATGAGTGTGTGAATGCAAGAGTGTATGGGTGTTTCCCAGTGATGGGTTTTCTGTGGCGACTCCTGATAATAAAAAAGGACTAAGTCGAAGGAAAATTTATGAATGAATGTACAGCATTAAATTAAATGTCTATACACGTGTATTTTAATTAATTATATTTGTTTACACGCCGACTGACTGTTATTGACATCGTGCATCAAGTGGTTTATAAGTAAGAGCAGGTTTGTCTTAAAAAAATATAGGCTCAAATGTTTCACGCCCTGTTCACCTTCGTTCTCTTTGTTAATTTTTTAAAGTGAGACATTAATGGTCTAATCGGATTCAATGATCTTTTCTAAGTTAAGCTAAAATGGCTCCCACCAGACCCACAGTTCAGCTGAAGGGATTCAAAATGGTAAAACTCAACTGTTTAACTTCAGGGGAGTTGTACAATGAGCCTTTAATTGGATTTTATGGTTATTAATGAAGCAAAATAAATGTGAAAAGAATGTAGTGAAGTTTGGTCCTTAAATTTTATATTAGAAGAATTTCTGCTAAAAATGTTCAGCAAACTTTACAGTTTTTTTTTTATAATAATAAAAAAAACTGTATTCCATAATCCAACATCCATAATGTGTTTGTAAAACATTTGTGCTGTTTGGTGAATAAAATGTATTAATATCATATTAAACAGTTAAAGACCTATACTGAGAACAGTTTTCAGACATTACTTGAATATGTATATTTATGCAATATCAAGCACTAAAATATAATTCTATTTAAAATAAACACTGTTGTTTTTAACTTTCTATTTATCAAAAAATCCTGTAAAAAAACATTTTAGCTTTCACAAAAATATTAAGCAAAAACAGTTTTCAGCACTGATAATACAATACCATTGTTAATAATTAAGCACACAATCGATGCATAACTGGATGGTACGGGCTGCAAAATTCAGCATTGTCATCACAGGAATGAATCACATTAAAGTATATTAACATTACAATTGCCCCTAGTCTGTAATTTCAATTAGCTAGTGTTTTGGCTTATTTTAGTATGAAATCAGTTCTCACACAGGTATCTTTATTAGTACTTTATTACTAACCAACTTTTACTATTATTATTATTATTATTATTATTATTTTATTATTATTATTAAATAAACACTATATTATCAGTATGTTTTTTTTCAGTATTATTTACTTATTTAACTTAACCTGACACTTTTAAGTGTGGCATGTCTAAATGTATCTTATATTGTTTGTTGTAAATCTTATAGTCTACTCTCAATTGTCTCAAACAATTTTACATATCTATTACTGGGCATTCTAAGCCCTGTTTTCCAATCTCAGAAGAGTTGATATAGTTGATAAAAAAAAAATCAAAACCTTTTTTTAAATTATTTTTTATTTACAAAATGTATTAAAATTCTTTGTACAGCGACTCACTATCAGGGCTCAGGGGACAACACCCACGCATGCATGTCATACATCAGTCTGTCATCAGTTCAAGTCTCAGGGCTGTGAGTTTTACAGTTTAGGAACAAGTCAAAATATGAAAGTTGAAACCCACTTTCTACTAACCCTCTAAAATCTAATAGAAGTTGCAGAGCTTTACTTGGCAATCACAAGGTTTCGCATGCAGATAGAAAATTTGAGAATCAGTCTTTTTTTAAAAACCCTCTCTAGAGGGTTCATTTAGATTTTCTACATTTAAAAGCATTTCACTATAAAACTATCTGTCCACAGTCACAAGATCAGTGATATCCTCGGTCCCATGGAGTCACAGTTTGTTTTCTTTCTCTCAAGCAAAATGTGCTGAGCTTCCCGTTAGCTCCTTTTATAAATCTATAGTAAATGTTAATCCTAGTCTTTTTTTCTAAGTAATTCACCAAACACTAATACTTATCAAATAAAACTAAATGTCAATGCTTGATTTCATGTGTGACAACCGTGAGGTAATCAAATACTAGCCTACATCATAAAAAGCCATGTCCTTTTGTGGACTGCGGGTTATCTACATTAGTGTGACCTTATAGCTTTATAGCTTAAGTTCCATGTATAGTATGCTGTGATAATTACAAAAAACTTGGAAGTTCACATCCATAAATACGTCTAATGTGATTTAATAAAATTGTGTTTGTGTGTGTGTGTTTTTTTTTTCAAGCTAACGTAAAAACACGATTGTTGGGGGTCTTATAGCTTCTGAGCTTCCAGTTTAGATTCTGAGGAATATATATCAGACAAAAGAAAAGCACACCATAAACTGCAACATATCCAATTTTTCTGGAACTTAAATAACCATAATCTGAAAACTGATACACTTATTGAAAGAATGATAACGCAAATTTACATTATTACAAGCATTTCACCAGGCTCAGAATTTTTTTGAAATCGATCAGCTCTATTGGCGTGCTAAGATTGCAAGTAATGGCTTTATTTCTCATTTTTATGAAAGTGTCTGTGTGTATATATAGTCAAAATGATTAGCCCTCCTGTTACATTTTAATTCTCCCAACTTCCGTTTAACAGAGATTTTTTTCAACACATTTCTTAACATAATAGTTTTGATAACTCATTTCTAATAACTGATTTCTTTTATCTTTGCCATGATTACAGTACATTTTACTAGATAATTTGTCAAGATACTAGTATTCAGCTTAAATGCAATTTAAAGGCTTTACAAGGCTAATTAGGTCAACTACGTAAATTAAGGTAATTAGGCAAGTCATTGTAGCAAGTCATTGGTTCTGTAGCCAAATAAAAAAACAAGAAAAAGATATTGCTTATCAGGGTTAGTAATATAAAAAATAGGTTAGGTAATACTGTGAAAAAAAAATTTCTTGCTCTGTTAAAAGTAATTTGGGAATTATTTGAAAAGAATTCACAGGAGGGCTATATATATATATATATATATATATATATATATATATATATATATTATGTGTGTGTGTGTTTATTTTTTTATGTATTATTTTACTTCACATATATGATGATGTCATTCAGTTGGTTTGTGTGACAGGAGTGATGCAAAGTTTCTGTGATGAGTTTGCATCAGTGTGATACTCTGAATACTCTGTAAGGCACTGAAGAATTCCAATTTATTCCCAAATCTTGCGACAGTCCTAGCTAGCCGCAGTCTCAGATTAGCATGCTGGAGAATGATGTGCATGGAGAGAGTGTAGGGCGTAAGTGACCCCTCATGAAGATCCAGCTGTCTCTGTAAGGGTGTCTTTGTCTTTATCATAACACCGTGCTGCCCATCTGGAAAAGACACACACATAAAATGAATGCTAGATATAGACCTTACCACTTTTACTGGTTTGGTTGTGTTTGTACTTTTTTTTTCTTTCTGGGCCAACTGATACATGTTTAAAAGACTATTTTCTGTCATAGTACAAATATTAACAATGTTATTCCACTGCTTGGCGCAGTGCAGTTTGATGAAAGCTAGTGTTCAAAAATAACAGTTGCACTACTCTATTGACTCAATTATCTGGAATAAATTATTTTGCAAGGAAAAACACAATATCCAGCCTTTAGACACAAACACACACACGCAGAGCCATAATAAATACATTACCATTAGATTTTAACACTCTCTGTCCCATAAACGTTGTAGCCTTCTCTGTATGTGGCAAAGTTTTGGGTGTTGGCTGGTGGTGCTGGCTTATAGTTTTGGGCATTTTTTTCAAGTTTCAGCCGTTTAGCTTCTGCACGTGACTTGTAACAGAACTCTATCAAAGCCACCATCATGGCAAGCCCTAGTCCACCAACCAGAATATAGAAGACACCAGCAACATTGCTCAGGCTCAGTGCACTTGTCTTGTCCTAAGAGAAGCAAGGGACATAGTTAGCATTTCTTGCAGTGGTAATCATTTGACAAAACACACAATACAGCAGTTAACATGATCTAACAAGGATAGAAAATAAATTTCTACTGCTTCCAGATGAATCTAGATTCATGTGACGAAGGAATTAAGCAAATTTATATCTAGGTTTAAAGCTCTAGCTAAATGTAAGTTAAAGAGAATAAAGTCAATTAGGACCATAACTGGTGAATGCAGATGCTTCCTCTAACCTGATCGTCTCATTGGCTTCTTCATGTATCTGAGGAAGCTGGTCAGTTACATACAGGTCAGACCTCTGACTTAATAAACTTCCTTTTAACAACTGCCTTTACAACTTTTTACCTTCATATTTTGACATATTTTCTATAACAGAGTACTGAATTTCAAATCAGTTTGAATCATTCTGCTGCAGTTTACCCCCCAGACTTGTCAATTAAAATTTGTTCATAAGTATTACATTGTTTCCTATGTATGTATTTTACATAGGCTGCTGTTTTTATATTTAGTTTTGTCTGTTATAAGAAAACTCTCAGTTTCATGTTAAAAATAACACTGGTCAAACTATTTATCACAAGAAACAATGTTCAACGAGGTTCAGTAACTGAACAGACCTTTTAGAGAACAAATAAGTAACAACAATTATACATCGTTTAATTAAAAGTTTGGTGAGTAAGATCTGCAGCATAATGGATGCTGTGTAATTTATGTCAAGTTTAAAATATGCAAGAAAGACTATTGATATACAAAATACACCATTTTATCAATTTTCCTTTTCAGTTCCTCAATATCACATTCATGTTTGTTTCTATGTGTGTGTATATACATAGAGAGAGAGAAAGAAAGAGAGAGAGAGAGAGAGGTAGAGAGATAGAGAGAGAGAGTCTTAAAAGTACCCTGATGATTTGATATGATGGAAGAAAACTGTAGACCACACGCCATTGTTTCCTTATCTGTGGCCATAAATCATTAAATCTACACAGTGTTAAATCAAGAATATTTTGTCCTTTGTAAATGAACAATATGTCAAAATGCAATTTTCTGAATCAGTACAAAAGACCTGCAGCGACTGACCTTACTTCCCGAGTCCTTGGTTCCACATTCACCCTTATCGTACCACCATTTGTTTTTCAGCTTGGCTAAGATGCCTTGTTCACTGAGTTTCAATACTGCAAGGTTTACAGGAGTTCTTCACGTGGGAAATAACATAAATAACATTATATTATGTTATTTTATGTTATTCAAGTCTTAACTACTTCATACTTTACAAAGCGATAAAGCAGGGCTCCTGGCCATTTTCAACACACATGTGGCAGGCATTCTGACTAGTACCTTCCATTCACCAGGGCTAATCTAGTGTGCCAGGACCTACCCGTATCGCTTTGAGTAATCGGCATACACTGTTAAGGGAAGAACGGGCAGGTTTCTGAAGAGATTGTCTGCGAGGCTATAAAAGCAGGGAAGCTTCTTCGTTAATTTTATCATCTGAGAAATGGATCTCCACTGGAACCCTCGACTGACTGACAGACCATTGAAAAATTACCAGTAGTATTTTGAACAGGCTGAGGAGAGTTGATGTTAAGACTCTGTGGACTGATTAAAAGCAAAGAATACAAAGTAACCAAACAAGCAAACACACATACAAAGGTAAACAAGACTGTACACAAAACAATGAATGTATTTTCCAAATTAGACATTGTGTGTACCAGTGTGCTGGAGTTAATCAAACGAGTGGTCACTTACACAACGTAAAAGGCTGGCCTTGCTAATCAGTAGCTTTGAGTACTTTAAAGGACATTCGGAATAGTTGCTAAAAAAGCAATAACTACTGTAAATGATCTACTTGACCTGGCAGTCATTTTAGTAGTACTTAGAATAACATTATCTGATGTTTCTCATGACAACCTGAAGTCAACATGAAATCAAAGTAGACCCTTTTTCATATGGATTATTTTGAATAAGTATACAGTAAAAATGACCTTTGCAATCTTTCTTCACATGCAATAACTTAATAAAAGTTGTAAGTAAGTGAATTTTACAAATATCTGCTTCAAAAATTTAATGTTTAATTCTTCTCTAGATATTTTTTATTATCGCAGTGGCCCTAATATATATTTTAGGCTGGTGGAGAGACATTGATTAACAGTGTAATTGTCCTCAGAGTGTTCCACAAAAGCATCAACCAGGTTGCCAGGCCAAAAGGGGAAAGTGTTGTGTGACTCATGATGACTGTTGCAGGTAGTATAATGTGGGTATTCTCTTGGTTTTCTCTCTTTTTGTTCTGTTTTTTTTAATTTTATTTTCATAGCTGGTTGTACAGCTGGGTCCAGACATGACAAATGGGAATTTCAAATCACTGCAATCTGCAAAAACAGAGAACTGGAAAAAAGTGGTTATGAAAACATCCACAGACAGGGGGCACAATGCTGTTGATTGTACTGAATAGTAACAATTAGAACAGGCCCCACTTTCAGCAAGTATGAAACTTCAAAAAGTCCCAGTATTGTCAATTTCAATTCAACAAGAAAATTCAAATCAGAGTTTCTGTTCTAACTGAGCAAGGTTCATGTACTGTGTGATATAATTTGTTCATTATGAGCTAATATACTGGATTCTGGGTGCCAGAAGTTGGTTGACTCATGGATATAATACAGATGCACAGCAGTGCAAAAACAATGGCTATGGAAGTAAATATTAGTTCAGTAATTTTAACTGAAGTGTAATAAAATCGCTTTAAGTATTTCAGTTTGAAGACCAAAATATTGATACTATTTTGTTTTAAACCGATTATTATTCTTTTTATTTGCTTCCTATAAAAAACATAGAACTGATTAAATATTTTAATACCTATAGCATATTTTATGATTTAAATATATTCTAAAGCTCAGTATAGAAACGTAAAAATTACCTTGTTCTAAATTGGAGAATACTTTCAGATTTGGCACCTTGTTTCAATTTCGTTAATTATCTGAAAAACCTTAATTAACTGTCAGCTTTCACTGACATTGCAAAATAGTGCGCTCTTCTAAAGTGAATGCAATTCTCCAACAGCAGGTTGTCTAGATTTTCCTTTCAGCCAAAGCAAGAGAAGTTGGTCATTACAAAACTGTCATTTCTAGAATATTGCATCTTTACAATGTCACCATCTCATTTAAATCTCCATCCACAAAATAAAAATGCAGAAGAGTATTCACAAATTCAGTGTTGAACGGAGTAAGAATCTGTCTTGGCATATAGTGCCCTAACATTTAAGAAATTTTGGACTTAAAGATGGCTCTGTAATGACCAAACTTCTCTTCAGCTAAAAGGGTCAAAAGACTATAATAACCTTTTATAATAATAATAACCTACTGATCCAAAGTTTATTTTGGAGTCCAATGCAAAACAATTTGTTCCATGTAAAACTAGGGAAAGACTGAACCCAAAGTGCATAAAGAAGGTAAAAGATTAGGTGTCATAGTTTTTTTTTTTTTTTTTTTTGCAGCCTCTTATACAGCTGCATGGCAGAATTAATGCAAAATGTATCAAAAGCTCCTTCTGCAACATACCATTCCTTCCCTGTGTTGATTACCCATTCAGGCAGCAATTTTCATGCAGGACAACACACCCTTTCACACAGCAAAAGTGGGTAAAAGCAGTTCCTTGAAGCTTAGTGCCTAAGAAATCCATATCACCAAACTGTAAAAGATTGGAAGAGGTGTGGACCAAAATCAGAGCAGAATGTGAGAGACTAGCAATGTCATTTGATTGCAAATGTGTAGAAGTCATTCTAATTTTGACAGCTATTACCTTCAGAAATTTGAGTTGTAATAATTTATTCATGCAACAATCATTGCTGTTCTCTACATTTATGCTTGTGTTTTCTACAAAATAAGGGCTTTTTGTTGAAGTACCTTGGTTATTTTGAAAAACACTGTTCTAATAACATAACTAACTTAGCATTTTAATGGTAATAGTATTCTAATTAGTTAAGCATTTTCTTAATTATCAGATAAAACTTAATTAACTGTGAGCTTTCACTGACTTTGCAAGATGGTGAGCCCTTCTAAATTGAATGCAATTCTCCAACAGCAGATTGTCTAGATTTTCCCTAACACTAACCCTAACCCATAACAAGAGAAGTGGGTCATTCCAAATCTGTAATTTTTACTGAAGTGCCTTGTTTATTTTGTAAAACACTAACATGACTGGCAAGGAGAAGCTAACGTAGTCTTATATCTAGTTCCTACCTAACCCAAATAAAAGATGTCTGTAAAACAATTTGATGTCTGTGAAAGTAATCAAAGTTCACCACCTCTGATGATTCCACCTTCATTGCCTTTCCCACATCAGAGAGAGTTACAGTGTGGAAAAGTCCCAAAGAAGTGTACCATCCAGACTGTTGGATGCCCAGAGTGAAGGCTTGGTCCCAACCATCATGCAGCTCTCAACGGAGCTTTCAGCTCAAGCACATCTTCTGGTGACTCACCAGCTAAAACTTTAATGACTCTGATCACTCACCAAAGAACTGGTAAAGACACTACAAGGCTTAAAAATCCCTTCTTCACCACCCCCTAATCCTATCACAAACCCAGTACTCTCCCTTCAGTCCTTTATCACCCTTCTAATCCTCACCTGGCCCTCCCAGATAGGTTTGATGGAAAACCTGCTAAATTGAAAGAATTCCTCTTGCAATGTTCTCTGTTTGTTGTCCAACAGCCCGACATGCATCCCAGTTGGAGTTTGTATATTCCCTACTCACTGGAAAGGCTCTGGACTGGGCTGGCAAACCAATACTTCCTCTTTTCACTCATTTGATGTCTTCCTGAAATGCATTTGCACCTTGTTTGATCATACCAAAGACAGAAAGCATTCAGGTGAAGAATTACTTTCTCTCAAACAGAATTTCTGCACTCTAGCTGCTCAAACAAAATGGCTGGACGATAAATTGAAGGTAATCTACAGCCATGGTTTGAACAGCTCTTTACAAGCTGAGCTCGCATGTAGAGAAAGTCACTGCATAGAATTATCCATTCACCTAGACAATAAGAATTTACTATTTTTTCCATTGTCCCAACCTGAATCCAAAGCCATAAAAGACTAGATAAAGAAGGAGTTAGCAAAAGGATTCATATGCCAATCCACATGCTCTGCTTTCACTGGTTTCTTCTTCATGGAAAAGAAAGATAAGGGCTTATGCCCATATATTGACAATAAAATAACCACCAAATATCGCTCCTCTGCCTTATGTTGCCACAGCTCCGGAACAACTTAGAGTCACAAAGTTCTTCAAGCTCGATCTTCGCAGTGCACATAACCTTGTCAAAATCTGGGAAGGAGATGAATGGAAGACAGCCTTTACAAAGAGCACTGAGCACTACAATTATCTGGTGATGCCCTTCTGACTAGCAAACAGTCCATCTGTTTTCCAAGCCTTCATAAATTATGTCTTCAGAGACATGATACACCAATGGGTAATCATCTACATCAATAACATCCTGATATTCTCCAACTCCCTCAATGAACACATATGGCATAAAGGGATTTGTACCACCATGGTGGTTTCCAGTCAGGGGATCAATTCTTCAAGACTCCTTAGATCACCTACTCTATGGGCTCTACCTTAGCTCTTATAGATTCACTTTAGTTCCTTGTTTTGTTTTGTAAATTTTGTTTGTTCTGTCCCAAGTAAAGACCTGACCCACCATCCCTCCCCCTGGTCCACCTCCGTTCTGCCTCCCTCCTATGCAGGCTATCAGTTGGGAGTGTCTGGTATCCACTCCCTTTTGAGAGGTGGTACTGTCACACCTGTTGCAGTGCCCTCGTGTGGATACTTGAGGGCCCTAACATTTGTTTGGATTTTGCATGTATCCCTGCACACGTAAACACTCATTGTTTTCAGCTGTTCCTTTGTTTGTTTAATTGAGTCCTGTCTTTATAAGCCCTGTTCTGATTTTTGCTTTGGTTTGTTTATTTGATCACTTTGTTTTGTATCTTCTCAATGTTTTGGATTCCTTGTCTGAACTTCCTGTTTTTGGTATCACTGATTTTTGTATTTTTGCTCTTTTCTTGTCTGCACTATGCCTTTTGGATCATTGCTGTTTTGTTTAATAAATTCTTTTTTTTCTGCACTTGGATCTTTTCTTGTATTTGTAAAACCCTATCGTGACACAAGCCTTTAATAATTTATAAGAATGCTTCTCCGCAGAACTCCTTCTACAACATCCAGACCTTGAATGTCCTTTTATTGTGGAAATTTATGCTTCCAGCACAGCAATTGGAGCTGTATTACCACAAATCTGGGGTTCTCCTGCTAAACTTCACTCGTGTGCATTTTTCTTGCGCAAACTAAACTCCATTGAACAAAATTATTATGTGGGCAACAGAGAACAATTAGCCATGAAGGCAGCTTTGGAGCAATGGAGGCATTGGCTAGAGCAGGGGTGTCCGCACTCAGTCCTGGAGGGCCAGTGTCCTGCAAAGTTTAGTTCCAACCCCAATCAGGTACACCTGGGCTAGCTAATCTGGTTCTTTCTAGGCTTTCTAGATACATCCTTGCAGGTGTGTTGAGGTACGTTGAAGCTTAAAATCTGCAGGACACCAGCCCTTCAGGACAGAGTTTGGACACCTTTGGGCTAGAGGCAACGAAACATTAATTTACACTCACCACCGATCACAAGAACCTACAATATAGTTATACAGCTAAGAGACTCAACCTCAGGCAGGCAACATCGGTTCTCTTCATCATGCACAAGTTCTCTGTTACCTATCACGCCGGGTCAAAGAACACCAAAGCAGATGCACTCTTTCGCATGTTCAAAGACAAAACTCCTGAGAATGGTAACAAACCCATTATTCACCAAACTTTAGTCCTTGCCCCAGTATTATAAGACTTAACTACAGAAATATCCCGAACTCAGACCTACAAACTCACCCAAACTATTTTCCCACCCGATGAAACATTCATCCCTCAAAGTATCAGGGAGAGAGTACTAGAGACAGTCCATTCAAATCCCAGCTCTGGCCATCACTTTACACATACTTTAGAACCTTTACTGGTGGGTAACCTTAATTAATTCAGCTTATCATGCAACATGAATAAACACTATTATCATCGACATGCAGGATCATTACAACCCCACACCACCCTTTGTCCCACACAGCTATTGACTTTATCGCATATTTCCCCCATCATCCCAGGGAAACACATCCATCCTCACCATGATTGCCAGATTCTCCAAAGCATGTAGAGTAATACCCCATCCCAAACTCGGCACTGGAAACAGTCAAACACTTATGCATCAGTGCGTTTTGGTTCCTGATGACATAATTTCAGACAGAGGACCCCAATTTACTTCCAGTACATGGACAGGATTCTTAAAAAATCTCAACATATACATCAGTCTCACTTTAGGTCCAACGGCCAAACTAAATGCCTCAACCAAAAAATTACTTGTTTCCTTCACACCTGCTGACAACAATCAGAATGACTGGAGTTGTAATCTGATATGGGCAGAAAACACCCAAAATGTCCTCTACAAACTAGACACAGGACTCACTATCATCAGCAAAGTCCCAGCAATTCCCCTCAATGACCAGCAGTTTAGCCTTCAGTTTACCTGTGCTGCAGCTTAATCAGTTGTCCAAGTTTGGTTCAGATGGTAATGTGCTGTCATGTAGCCTACTGTTTGTGTTTGGTTCACCACCTGCTGAATTATGAATGTGCAGTATTATCAGTTCACCGGTTCTCAAATCTGATCTTAGTGTACGGTTCTAGTAACTTAATAACTCGGGAAATTAGTTTATTTCAAGCCTGCATCTGGATCACAATATCTCATGGAAAACTAACACTACAGCACTGGTCAAATAGGCACAGCAGCAACTCCATTTTCCTGAGGGTGCTAAAAAACAACAAGTGCTAGTGTTTATTTACAGATGCACCATTAAAAGTGTACTGACGTACTGCATCCCAGTGTGGAATGCCAGCTGCACTGCCCAGGAAAAAGCTGCTCTCCAAAGGGTCATTAACATAGCACAGAAAATCATCAGCTGGGCTCTTCTCTCCTTAGAGGAGCTATTCAAGACCCAGTGATACAGCAAAGCCTGCAGCATCCTGAAGGACTCTTCCCATTCAGCACACCACTTACAACTGTTACCTTCAGGGAGGTGGTACAGGACAATAAAAGCCATAACAAACAGACTGAGAAATACATATCCCAGGGCTGTTGCAATAATGAATGAACATTAAATAGTATGCCTTTCTGCCCAACATTTCACTTTTTTGAACTTGAAAGCTGCTAAAAATGCACTTGCCAACACAAGGGCAAACACAAATTTCTTTTTATTTTGTACAATGACAATAAAAATTCTGATTCTGTATGAGGAACACAACAACCCACTCAACATCTAGGTTAACTCCAGAACTAAATCCTCTCTGAAATACATATATTAAAAATCAACAGATAATCATAAAAACAATGATAGCAGACTTTTAATTTTTTAGTACGACTCCTGAAACTATATTAAGAACAATAAATTAATCAGGCATAAGCATGAAATTATGGGTTGGGTTGCCATAAATATTTGAGATGAATGAATTATGAAACCCCTTCTCTTCCTTTAAATTCTTTTATCTATGATTTTAATCAAACATGTATTAAATGTGTTGTATTAACATTATAAATTTAGACTTTAAACTATACTGTCAATTGGCATAATGTAATGAGGTAATGAGTCACACCCCCACCAGGGGCGGACTGGCCATAGGGAGCCTGATGGTCAATCTGGCCTGTCACTGTGAATCTGGCCTTCTACCCTCTTTACTTACTGATCGCAGCCCCGCTCTTCAGCTACTGATCAACCACCCATCCGCCCACCCAAATCCCAAACACATTCCTATCAGAGTCAGAGGCTGCTTGGGGAACATCTGTCAAGTAACAATACATGATTTGATAGATTTGGAGGTTAGCTACATAAAAAGGGTGATGGCGCATGTCTTTAAAGGAAAGGAATGGAATGTGGCAGTTGTCATAACCATTTCATATTGTTTTCACAAATACTGGAAGATTTTTTAATTTTTTTTACAAAATTATCTTGCAAAGTTCTTGTCATTATATTTTCTTTGATTGCAAGGAGGACCACTGGTGGTTTGTTGCCTACACAGTGTGCATACTCTGCATATAGGGAGAATTGCCTCTGCCCCAGTGCTAGATAGCTGTTTTCTCCCTAAGCTCGTGCACATGATTGTTAGGTTTGTGTAACTAAATTACAGTAACTGTGTGAACAGTCATTCACACATACACTACGGCCAATTTAGCTTAACCAATTCACCTATAGTGCATGTCTTTGGACTTGTGGGTGAAACTGGAGCACCCGGAGGAAAGCCATGCGAACATAGGGAGAACATGCAAACTCCACACAGAAATGCCAACTGACCCAGCTGGGGCTCAAACCAGTGACCTTCTTGCTGTGAGGCAACAGCGCTACCCACTGCACCACCCCCAGTATTTTGTATTTCAAATTGATATTTAAATACATGTGTCTCAAATACTGTTCATCCCGTATAAGGTAATATTGGCCATGAAATGGCATAAATCAATCATCTTTATTAATTTAATAATAGCAAGTAATGTTTACCAATACTAAGTAACATGATTACCAAGTAACAACCCTGCATCTTTTTATATGTCTAACTATAACCAGAGATTTCACATTAGGAAATGGATTGGAATGGCTTTCGGTTTGAAATCGATTGAAAAAACAAAAAAGATTAAACAACCTTTCTAGGCCTTAAAAACAGATACATATCATGTGGTAAAAAGTATTACAACTATAAATGTTATATAAATATATACTGATATATTATGTTAGAGGGTGGCACGGTGGCTGAGTGGTTAGCACTGTCGCCTCACAGCAAGAAGGTCGCTGGTTCAAGTCCTGGCTGGACCAGTTGACATTTCTGTATGAAATTTGCATGTTCTCCCTGTGTTCGCGTGGGTTTCATCCGGGTGGTCCAGTTTCCCCCACAGTCCAAAGACCTGCACTATCAGTGAATTGGATTAACTAAATTGGCTGCAGTGTATGAAAGTGTGTGTTTGTGAACGAGAGAGTGTATGAGTGTTTCCCAAAATAATTCTCCAGATATGGTTTTACAATAACATGTTCAATTACAACCTTAGTAATTTGTCCTAATATGATATGGTTGGTTTTGACCATGTTTGGGCTTTCAGCAGTGACATTTACATTATTATATTGAACTGCAATTCAACAGTGAAAAATGGACTGCAGCAGTTTAAATTTACTAGAACTTCACCTATGTTAAGCTGCTTTGACAATTTCCATTGTAAAAAGTGCTATAGAAATAAAGATTAATTAAAATTTTTAATTTAATGTTTGTAAGGGTTGTGAATATTAATGAGCTCTACTCTGACACTCAGGTAGCTCATATCAGTGCCTGACACTTTGACATATACAGACAATGTGATGCACTTCGAATTACACACGTGCAAAATAATTATACTTCAGTTATCAAAAAAATATTCTAACAAATTGAGTAGATCACTAAATAAATAACAATTTTTACAACTGCATTGGTAGAGATGTTTAGCTAGAAGGATTAAGTGGTATTTATGTCACCAGAGTAACCTAGTTTGCTTTTGAGTAGTGTTGTAGATGAAATATAGACTAAATTATAATTATACTAAACAAATGGAATTTGAAAACAGAGGCAGGAATCAATACCTACCTCTGCATAAACATAAATGTATCCATATCCATTAATGTGCATTAAACACTTATATTAAGCTGTTTAGATATGTCTGATGCCTCATTACAAACATTCAAAATATAAATGCTAAACTAACAAAAGATACATTTCAACAGGCCTTAGGCCTCTTTGGGGTGGCACTAAAAAAAGTTATAATCCATAATCCCACATTTTGCCTTCTGAATAGCTTTGAACAGATAAGATCATGCATCACTGCCTGTTTCACAAAGCTGCTGCTTTGCTCTCCATTAAAGCCTGTTCTGTTTTTTTAGCCCTACATACATAGTAAGTATAATACAAACTTAGATAAATTTAAAAATAAGGAAACAATTTATAATTGTTATAATCTCACAATCATACATTGCAGCTAATCAAACACTGCTTTGAGTGTGCATATTAATGTGGATTGTCAGAGTTTGTTCTGATTGCCCTGTTTTTTTTGTTTTGTTTTTTACTGTGTTTTGCACTTACAGGATTTACATGAGAATGAGGAAATAATGGTGTTTGATGCTTACAGTATGTAATTTCCATGTACTGAACTCCAATTAGCTATGCCCAGGCAGATAGACTTGTAACAGACTTGTAACATTATATACTTTTAAAAAAGATCTCATTGTGTGTCCATAGTTTAACTGATATTCTCAAATGGCTCCACATGATCTCATACTCAGGCAGGATCAAACAAAGGTATTGAATTCTGATCTTTTGTTCTTTTTTAGTTGTAGAGATTGGATTTCTCGTGTACAGTATGTGTTCTAATGTTTTCAATCTTCAGATCACATTATGTCAGTGTTTTCTCTTACCAGTCATAATAATATTTTAACTATTGCTGTCTCTGTCAAACATTAAAGCTGAAGTTTGTTTGTTTTTGGATGTTGCATAACTACTTTTTAAAAAATATATTTAAATTCTGTTTATAAAATAATTTGTCTATTGCTGTTTGTGAACAGCTGCCTAGCAGAAGCAAACCGAGAAAGCAACTTTTCTAATCTCTCTTTACTCTCTGCTAGGTAGATGTTTTCTCTGATTCCAAAAGCCCAAAGTATTTACCCGTCTCCACACTAATATGGCTAATGAACTAATGCAGCTCTGGCTGATAATAAAACAACAACACTGACGACATTGCTTACATTTGTGGGGAAAGCTTCATTGAAGTGACCTTGTGTGAAAAGTGACTCCTCCTCAGTAGGACAAAATCTTACTGGTCATATTCTCTCCTCCATTAGCCAAGTCAGGGTTCTCATTTCACTCTCAGATGGCACAGTAATAAAGGGTCACTGAGAGGATGCATTTTTCTTTGGGTTTGGTTTGGCTCAGTTCAGGAATAACAGGCTTGCCGATTACTCTGTACTATGGTACCCGATTTCGGTGACATTGAGGCTGACCTTGGAGTCACCTCCCCCGCTGCCGCACTCTCCCTTGTCGTACCACCATTTGTTTTTCAATTTGTCCAACAGGCCTTGCTCATTCAGTTTTAAAACTGCCAGGTTAACAGCATTTCTTGAAACAATAAAACATAACTTGTAAGAAAATGCACAGGTCTGTGAGTAATCTACTGCATTAGCATAGTAGTAGTAATGGTAACATTATTTAATATGGTGAGCTACTACTACTGGGAGTCAATTATAGCAGCATTCATAATGGCTGAAACAATTTGGTTAAGAATTTCACGAATATGAAGGTAAAAGAAGATCAGAGCAAAGAAAGTGTTAAATATTCAAGGTGGCATGGAGGGTTACATTGTTTTAAACTGAAGTGTGCGGGATGGGGACATTGTCATTGAGAAGAAAAGTAACAACAACAAACACCATGCAATTAACATTCGTCACAAGTGACAGCACAGCTTTTACAAGCTAAATTGAAAAACCGTTGAACTGTTAAATTAAAAGTGACAACACAACTGTCAGGAAGGACAGCCACACGAGACAGCAAGAGAAAGATCGAAGGACAAAAAAGACGAGAAGGGACACACACACACACACGCACGCACGCACGCACGCACACACACACACACACACACACGCATATGTGAAATGATTGCTTAAATTAACCACTGATTAAGTCTTGAAATTATAAAAATCTGTTTGAGAAAATGGAAAAGAAGACAAACATTTAAAGAAGAGAAAACTGATCAAAAGCATCATTGTGAAAGCATCAAATATCATTCAAAATGCATAATACCTTTACCTCTTTTTCTTAAAAAAGGGGGTTTGGGAAGGGGAGGAGGGGAGGAAATGACAACACAGGACATCAGGGTAGGTGGAATACTATAACAACATGGACAATATTGTTATATTATTCCACCCACCTTAATGCTGAGCCTTTGGGGGTCGCCACACCATAGCCCTTAGAGTCCAGATTGCCGCCCACTTTCATCGTGTCGCAGGGCTTCCTCTGCTCAATGTATTCATTCATGGTGGATTCAAGAAGAAATGCGAATTTTCCCTTCGACTTTCGTACCCGTGCCACGCCGTCCGGTGTGGTCTTGGCAAACACTGATGGCTCAGCCGATTTCATGTATGACCACATTTTTTCATACACTGCTATTTTTGATCGCTGTGAAAAGGAAACAAGGAGAAAAAAAAGACAAGCAGCACTATATTATATTGTACAGAAAGTGCAAAATAATTACATTTTAACAAAGACTGTATGTATGATTAGGTCACAAAACTGCATTGTGTTAAAGCATTTATTAACATAATTAGTAACCTTTACTATATGCCTAAATAATAAGATATAGAAATGATTATTTGAGTAGTTTATTAATTGTTTACTAACTCATTCTGAATGATCTTAAAAACACCAACTACTCTTATATACAAAGTAATGCCATACTTAATTTTCATTCATTCATTCATTTTCTTTTTGGCTTAGTCCCTTTATTATTCTGGGGCCGCCACAGCGGAATGAACCGCCAACTTATCCAGCATATGTTTTACGCAGCGGATGCCCTTCCAGCTGCAACCCATCACTGGGAAACATCCATACACTCATTCACACACATACACAACGGACAATTTTAGCTTTACCCCAATTCACCTATAGCGCATGTCTTTGGACTTGTGGGGAAACCAGAGCACCCGGAGGAAACCCACGCCAACACGGGGAGAACATGCAAACTCCACACAAAAATGCCAACTGACCCAGGCGAGGCTCGAACCAGTGACCTTTTTGCTGTGAGGCGATTGTGCTACCCATTGTGCCACCGTGAGGCCCCCTATACTTAATTTGGTAATGAAAAAATCATCAGTAACAAAGTATGAAAGTAAAATTGTTAAGCACATTATAAATGTGCTTATAAGTCAACAATACAGCATTTGTAGCTGTATTTATAAATTGCTTACTAATGTCATAACGTAGAGTTAATGCTTAATAAATGATTTATACTGTGCAGTTATTATAAAGTGTTACCACACTGTATAAAGCACCTACATTCAGACTGGGACATAAAACGGCTAGAAAAAACTTAAGGTTAACGAATATAAAGTATTAAGGCTATCAATATGAAATGCCCAATACATGTGTAACAAAGAGGACTAGTAACTACTCCTTCAGCCAGCAGAGGGAGCCCTCGCCCGAATTCCGACTGCCAGTTCTTTGTTGGCCACCGGTTTGGTGGCGTTATTAACCTGGCCACACCAAACACTCTCTGCCAAGTATTGCCAGTATCTGCTGCTTTACCAGGTGTTCTCTCATTGTTTTGTATTGCCTTTTTGTTGTGACCATTGTGCCTATTTCTTTGACTACTGCCTTTTGGATTACTGATTTTGCCTCGACTGCCTTATTGGACTGACTGTTTGTTTATTTGAAACTTGCCTGCTTCACAGACTACGTTTCAATTGCTTGCTGAGAACTAATAAACTTCTTGGACTTAGATCTACTGTTTCCATGTCGTCATAACGTAGATGGGTTTTATGCATGTTTGTGTAAGTTTATCCCTATATCCCTATTATTTTCAATTCAATTATTTTTTCAAGCATACTTAATTTTATTTAAATTCCAAAACTAATTATAATCACATCCCATATAGACATTTGGAATATAGACCATATCAGTGTGGTCATGTTATTGGCCTATGAACATTTTCTGCTTGTTATCAAACTATTTCATAACTGTAACAAGAGGCAATTCAATCATAACTTAATGTTAAAAAGGCTATCATAACATTATTCATCAATAAGTGGTTCTTTTTGGATTTTCGGAAGCTATAGAAATTAAAAATATAAAACAGGAAATACGTTGGCACCAATGTTTTTGTTTACATCATTCAAAATGGTCTATAGCAATATAGGCTATACACATTATATTTTTTTAGGCTTCATATATCTTCAAATACATGGTGGCGCACACAGGTGATGGCTATTAGCACTGCTGCGACCAGCCTCATTTGCTCTCAAGGCTCTCAGCCCTGCCCCATTCGCTACATTATTATTTGCTGTGGTTTGGGGGCTGGAAATATTTGTTGGATAACAGAGTTGTTACCATATCGTGTAGTGTGTGACCCCCTCTTTTGCATATTTTATGTAGTGTTGCATAGTGTGAACATCACAATAATTTAAAGACACACAAGCAAGTTGTGTACTCTGAACAGCAGAGCAATATGCAGATGTTTAAAGTCATGTAGTGTGAATGTAGCCTGTTTCCTTGTTTGAACCATTCATTGTGCCAAGCCATTTGTAGCTGGGTAAAAAGGTGCAGAACATGTGTGTCACACCGTTGGCCTTAAGAAATGTCTGGAACAATTATGAGGTGACCTGAGGGCCTAGGGCCCTATCATACATGGGCCTTGTTCCATTGTTGGCGCATTGCTATTTTGAGGCAACTGAAATAGACCGTGCCATTGACCAACTAAAAGCTGGTCTAAAGTCAATGGCACAGAGTTTTTGTAATTTAAAGAGCATGCACATATGCGGGTCCAAAACACATTGCTTAATATACACAGGATGTACAACAATACAATAATATCTTTACATATAAAACAGTAGTAAAGGATTAAAATGTAAAATATATTTTCTACATAAATATAAAAAATACAAAATATACTTCCTTCATGCATTCTTCACCTCGGGGTGCTTTGGAGTATGGCTCTGTTGGAGTCAGTTTATGCATGCTAATTTGCATTTGTATAATGTTATTATTATTAAGAGTAGTATTTATTAATTAATTCATTTTCTTTCGGCTTAGTCTCTATTTCAAAGGTGGCCACAGTGGAATGAACCGCCAACTATCCCAGCATATGTCCGTTCAGCTGTAACCCAGTATTAGGAGACACCCATACACACTCATTCACACACACAGTCATACACTACAGACGATTTAGTTTATTCAATTCAGCTATCCTGCATGTCTTTGGACTGTGGGGGAAACCAGAGCACCCGGAGGAAACCCACGCGAACATAGGGAAAACATGCAAACTCCACAGAGAAATACTAACTGGCCTAGCCAGGACTTGAACCAGCAACCTGTGTGTACAACACCATTTGCTTACTCCATGAAAGTAAAGAGTAATGCACGCTATGCTTAAAACACACCCATAAGAGAATTAAGAGAATATGTACAACCCTTATAGACCATGCGCCAGAGCAAAAAAAAAAAAATTCCGTCCTTAAAATAGTAAAAGAAGTTTCAGACACACCCTTAGTGCTTTTGCGCCATGATCTTTAGACTTTGCGCTTAGATCATTAAAATAGAGCCCCTGGTCAGTAGGAGGTAGCAACTGTGTATAATATTAAATCTAAATATCCTAAAAGAAAGAAAGAAAAACAATTTATTAATTTTATTAGCAATTACCCACATCATAATTAGGTCTTTACATACTTCTTTATTTGTTCTGTCTCAAATGTATTTATCTATTTTATAATTATTATTACCATTGTTATTGTTATTATTTATTATTTAAAAAAAAATTCCCTCTCTCTCTTTCTCTCTCTCTACCTCAGTTCCTGGTGTTTTCTTCAAAGGTACAGCTTATAATAGAGATAGAGGTGCAAGTGAAGTGGAGCCGGCCGATCCAACAACAAATTAAAAAATAATAACAATTATTTGAATAAAAAATAAATAAATAAATAA
>CAIGQW010054354.1:699526-750850 GCA_903798125.1 Danio choprae
ATGTAAATTATTAAGGTATTATTGACACAGCTATGCTATACACCATAAGGCATTATAAATCAACAATGTATGGGAATATTAATTAAACCAAGCAGATAAATTACATAAATATATGCATGTTACTAAAAAAAGCAATTTCCCAGGGAGTTGATGATGACATATGTCTCCATCCAGATGTTGTGGATAATTTGGAACATCCGAATGCTTTTTGCTGTTTGACTCTAAGGCCCCATTTACACTGCCAGTTAAATGTGACCCAATTCCGATTTTTTGCTCGTATGTGACACAGATCGAATCTGTTCTATGACTGTGTAAACATGAAAAAAACACATGCCTTCAGATATTTAGAGATTGATTTCAGGCCTCCTTCATATGTGGAAATAAATCAGATATAAATCGGATATGTGACAATGCCACTATCATGTAAACAGGCAGATTGGATGTATTGAGGCATTCTGTAAAGATCCTCATTTCAGTTAATTTTGCCAACCGACAACTGCTACTCGTTAACCGAATATTAACCGTTAACTGGTCAGATTAATGTTAATGTAAAAAAATAATTGACGTGTCTATTTTGTGTGACACATTAAATATTGCATTTTAAAACTGATTTTAACATGCGAACAGCAGCATACAGAACATAACCGTGCATCTTCACGCACCTGCAGTGTTTCCAACAGCATAGAAAAAAGAATAAAATAAATTAAAAGAATAAAATAAATAGGTCTGCCCTAGATATTTTTCATTTAAATGAAAAATTTAGATTACAAAACGAAAACACTGGCTGAATCCTTTTTAAGAACCAGCATAGGGTGTTTTTATCCAATAATGTTTTTTTTTTTATTCCATCAAAGAAAAATAGCAGGCTACCTCAAATCGATCGCTCCACGGAAAATATGCATTTAATTAACAATTTTTATTATCAGTCAGCGCGATTTAGTATGTCGAATGCTATTTATAATACTATTTAGTATGTCCAACTATGTAAAATCCTTTATCAATACTATCCAACTTTGATCAAATGATGCTGCCGTAGCAAGCTGTTTAACTCAAATCACTTCCATTAGCCGTGCGTTAGCATTGCAGTGCACACTTTCACTCTATTTTAGCCCATCTTTTTAGAAACTTTTTCTCACGCACTGCATCTACAATAAAAACAGCACCTTACAGCCTGTCTACTTGCACCTAACACTTAATATTTCACATCTGCTTTGCAGTTTGTTTGTTTGCTTGACAAACACCATCATCAAACAGGTTCAGCCCCCACAGTGACATCCACTGAGACACCTGCTGAATAGGACCTAGTAATTGGAGACTCCAGAATACAGAACATGGAAATAGAGGCACAAACCTCCATGATCCAATGTCTGCCATGAGCCAGAGCACATGAGAGTAAGGCAGATTTAAAAATGCTGTCTAAATCTAAATGTAAGTTTAGTAGAATCATTATCCATTATCAGCTGAATATCACTAAAATTAAATTACATTATGATCTTGCAAATACAATGTCAAACACTGTAATATGCCCTGGTCCCCTGCCCACTCACCGTGGTTCAAGCTAGATCTACAGTAGACTCTCACCACTCAATGCTGGATGTCTAAGTGGTGCCTGCTGAACAACAGCTTTTGTATACAATTGGGCAAGTTTCTGTCGCAGACCAGTCCTGTTTATCCCTCATGGGCTTGGGCATCTCTCCTCTCCAGTAATTTGGTTTACAGTCTTAGTATAGGCACTTGAATAATGGGCCCTTGATCAGGAGGAGCTGCTACAGTATACTCATTACATTTATAAAGTTATATATTTGGTGGCGGTTCATTCCGCTGTGGCGACCCCTCATAAAATAAGGCACTAAGCCAAAGGAAAATGAATGAATGAAAATATTTGTGTCACTCAGCAATCTGGATTTAAATACAATTATTTTTAAGTAGTAGTGTTGTATACGTATATCAGTGTAAAATGTAAACACTTCATTTAATTCTACATTCTTGGCTACTGTATATAGACCTCTAGGGAACCATACAGACTTGACTAGTTTTTTTACATGATTTCTTATTTAAAATAGTAAAAGTTACAAATATAATTTTAATTGTTTGATAAAAATATGCATTTAGACATACTCATACTTAAAAAAACATATATCAGGACCTATTTGTAATAATATTATTATTAATATTAATAACAATAATAATAATAATAATAATAATAATAATAATGCAATTTGTTTATTCTGAGCTTTTCTTACACCCAAAACACTACATCAAGCATAATGCAGCAGAGAGAGAGAGAGAGAGAGAAAATAAATCAGACAAAAGTACACTTGTACATATGATTAAGATGAAAACAACATTTTTTTTTATAATGGTGTTTCTTGAAACTACTTAATGTGGAGATCTTCCTAACAGGTAATGGAAGTGCATTCCACAACCTTGGGGCTGCTACAGAGAAACCTCTTTCTCCCAAGGTTTTTAACCTGCATGGGTTGTTAAAGATCTTATGAATCTGCAAAACGGAGAAATTGTGAGGATCTATAAGGGTAATCAAATCACATGTATATGGAGGAGCAGCTCCTTGTACAACTTTAAGGTAAAACAAGGTTTTTAATATTTATACAGGCATGAACCGGAAGCCAGAGCAAGTTCCTGTCAGAGGAGCATGTCAAAGAAGTGCTGGAGAAATGGAATATAAATTAGGATACATGCAGTGGAGTTATGTATGTATTGCAAGCACTTCAGAGATTTTGTAGGTAAAAAACTATAAACAGTATTACATTATTCAATCCTACAAGTAACAAATGCATGCACAAGTCTTTCAGCATCAGACAGTAAAAGAAAAGGACTAATCCTAGCAATATTCCTGAGCTGTAATCTAAGCAGATTTTGAGTTGATGTGTCCACCAACAGACAGATGAAAAACAAGGAAAAGACTAACATTGCGAACTTGGATAGATGGAGATAAAATCATGTTTTCAAAATGTATACCTCTGATTTGGAAACTGTGGTCCAACTATGCTTTAATTTCCTGCAAGCAGTAAGTTAGTATGTTTGAAGTACCTGTAATACTACTTTTTGTACTAATGTAAATTTGGTTATCATCAGCATAGAAATGGAATCCCAAGCCATACTATTGAATAATTGGTCCTAGAGAAAGTATGTAAATACTAAAAAAGTGTAGGATCTAGGACTAGACTAAGACAACAAATTGAGAATGGAAAGACCACTCGAGCGCTTTACTCAAACAGATCCAGTAATGAGAGATGTATTGACAATATTCAAAATTAGAGGACTGATTAGCAACAAACACCCTTTGAAAATAGAAGCAGGAATTGGGTCAGATATACATGTGGTTGAATTCATTGTTATAATTACTTTAAAAAATGTAATCATTAGTGACTGATTTAAAATTAGAAAACAAAATTGAAGGACAGAAATTCAGTTAAGGAATTAATTGGCATAATCATACTTGCATACATACTGACCTAATATTATCACGACATTGATGATGTTGAAGTTGTACAGCAGAATGATGACATTTCAGATCATTACTTATTCTGTTGTATACTGCACATAGAGATAGCTGCAAACCTGATCTGTCTAATTTCTTTAGTGCTTCAGACAGCCTAGAATAGCTTAATGCTACAACTGAAATTACTCTGTCCTTTCTAGCGCTGTATACCACCAAAGGATAAAGTTCAGACTTTCTCAGCAGTAGGAAAAGAAGAGCTGTCTAAGCTGGTTAACTCCTCAACTCCTCAACAACATCTATGTTAGACCCAATACCAACCAAATTATTAAAACAGTTGTTCTCAGAAGCTTCAGAACCTGTTCTTACTATTTCATTTATTTTATTATATGTGCTTAAAAACTTTAGGTTGGCTGTTATTACTCACATTAAAAAGACAGCTTGATTCAAATAATTAATAAATTATAGACACAATTTAAACCTGCCTTTTCAATCCAAGATACTAGAAAAAGTTGTATCCACTTAATTATGTTCATTCTTTGAGATAAATAATATTTGTGATAATTGTTTGGAAATGTACAAATGACCTGCTATTATTGTCTGATTGTGGTTGCATCTGTCTGTTGGTGTTAATGGACCTCTATGTTGCATTTGATTATCGTTGCATTTGATGAATTCACAAAACTAACATATTCATTCATTCATTCATTTTCTTTTCGGCTTAGTCCCTTTATAAATCTGGGGTCGCCACAGCGGAATGAACCGCAAACTTCCATATGTTTTACGCAGCGGATGCCCTTCCAGCCACAACCTTTTGACTGGGAAACATCCATACACTCATTCACACACATAAACTACGGACAATTTAGCTTATCCAATTCCCCTATACGCATGTCTTTGGACTTGTGGGGGAAACCGGAGCACCCGGAGGAAACCCACGCGAACACGGGGAGAACCTGCAAACTCCACACAGAAATGCCAACTGACCCAGCTGAAGCTCGAACCAGCGACCTTCTTGCTGTGAGGCAATTGTGCTACCCACTGCACCACCGAGTCGCCCCAACTAACATATTGTATATAAGATATATAAGTTTACTAGCATCTATTATATAAATTAGTATTATTATATATTAGTTATATTAGTAACTTTGTTTTTTAGTAAATTCAGAATAAAATGTGGTCTTGCTTACTGGACCAGGCTGGGATCAACCACCATTACTCCATGTAGTACAGTAAGGAATCTTGAGGTGATCCTGGATGATTAGCTGTTCTTTGAAGAGCACATTGCTCTTCAACATCAGAAAAATCACACCCTTTTTAACAGATCATGCTGCATAACATTTAGTCCAAGCTCTTGTCATTTCAAGGCTGGACTACTGCAATACTCTTCTAGCTGGACTCCCATCCGGCACCCTTAAGCCTCTACAGGTGATCCAGAATGCTGCAGCTCATCTGGTCTTAATGAGCCCAAGAGAGCCCATGTAACACCTCTCTTTATCTCTCTCCATTGAATACCAGTCAAAGCTCGGATCAAGTTCAAATCATTGATGCATGCTTACAGAACAGCTACTGACACTGCAGGAGCCTCCAGTCTGCGAGTGAGAACTGCCTTTTGATACCATCACAGAAGGGCTATAAGTCACTTTCCAAAACCTTTTCATTCAGTGTTCCTTGCTGGTGGAATGATCTTCCCATTCCCACATGGACTACAGATTCACTGGTATTCATCAAATGAAAACTAAAAACCCATATTTTCCGAGAACACCTGAACCCTGGTGAATAAAACAAAGACCCCCCTTCTCTCCCCTATCTCATCACACACCAGCCCAAATACTACAAATTATGAGTGTGCCTTACACAGGTGAGTGGGCTTAACAAACCACCTGTAGAAAACACACTCATTCATCTCACTGACACATAAACTGACACAAACACTGTACATTTATGAAGTGTGCTTCACACAGGGGAGTGGGCTTTACAAACCACCTGTAGTAACACTCTAGCACTCTTAATCTAGCACTAAATTATCTTAACACAAACAAGTTTCTTTGTATAACTAGCACTTCTTGTGTTGCCTCTTCTTTTTGAATCTCTGAATGCCTCCAAAATTGTAAGTCATTTTGGACAAAAGTATCTGCTAAATGTAAATATGGACTAAAAAAAACTCTTGCTAAAACCTGGCATACTGTCTAACCCTGGATGGATGTTCTCTTAAGTCCTCATCATCAGTCAAGAATGGTTGTCTTTGATAGCGACCTGCCATTTGAAGTATCTTATTTCTATCTTATACTGCCTTATTTCAAGTATCTGTATAACTGATTTTTTTTCATCAAAAATATTGGAAAGCTACTACATATGCTATCAGTCTCCAACCAGAAAATCTTATTCATGCTTTTATGACCTCATAGTCAGATTAATGTATTGAGCTAACCTCTGTGGGCACAACTGAGATTTGATTAGTCAGAGATGCCTCTATGCCATTTGCTTGCCTTTTCTCTGACAATAACAAATCAAAGTTCCCTATATTCTGTAATGTATTTCCATCAGATCTAGCTAACTTAAGTAGTGAAGTTAGCTGACTAAACACGTACAATTGATTAAAATACTTTTAAAGAAACACCAAAGAAACAGCATCCACAATGTAAAATGTATGTTCCCCATCAGATAACCATGTACAACACGTTCTCACTCTTAACTTGACATTGATGCTTAATCTGAAATTTTAATGCACAGAGCATGCCTTTAGCATCCCAATGTACCGTTCAAAGATTTTGTTAGATTTTCTCAATTTATTATTGCCTGTCATTTATTGTTTAGTCTATTCAATATTATTTTAGAAAGACAATAAGACATTTAATAATTTTCAGTGCACATTTTCATTTTTATTTTAAGCTTACAGAAGTTGGCTGTAGAACACGTTATGCATTTATTTATTCATTATTAATCACGACCTCTATGCTTGAACAGCAAAATATGAGCAAAAAATATTACAAAATCCACTCACTCACAAATCTTTGACTTAGTCCCTGCTTTATCAGAAGTAAAAAAAATGGAATGAACCACCAATTACTCTAGCATATGTTTTAGGCTGCAGCCCAGCCCTCAGAGAGCACTAAGTCTTGAGCCTCAATTGCATGTAAAATTTTCAGATGTTGCTGCACAGACAATTTATCAGCAACCCACAATTTATGGTTATTCACTAAAACAACAAGAGATTTATATTGTATATACCAGAATATATTTTATATACTGTAAAAAAAAAAGTTGACTTAAACTTAAAATTTTAAAGCAACAAACTTCAGGACATTTTGAATTTACTCAATGAGTCTTGTGCAGTGATTGGGTAAAAGGTTGAGTAAACTCAAAAATGTCCTGAAGATTGTTGGCTTAAAATTTTAAGTTAGGTCAACTTTTTTTTTTTTTACAGTGTACCGTGGCAACAGGGGCACAAAAGATGCAGTCTCCATAGCACTGTACTCTACTCACACACTTGGACAATAAAAAAACACTTGTGCACGAATGCTGTTTGTTGACTTCAGCTCAGCATTAAACACTTTCATACCCTCTAAGTTAATAATCAAACTTAGAGACCTGGATATTAACACCTCTCTCTGCAACTGAGTTATGGACTTTGTGATTAACAGACCTCAGAATGTTAGATCAGGCCTACTCAACACTGGTGTACCACAGGGTTGTGTGCTGAGCCCCTTCCTCTACTCCCTTTTTACCCACGACTGCAGACCCATGAATGGATCCAATACCATCATCAAATTTGCAGATGACACTACAGTGATCGGTCTAATCAGCAACAATGATGAGATTGCCTACAGAGAGTAGATACAGCATCTGGCCACTTGGTGCACAGACAATAATCTGCTCCTTAACACCACCAAGACCAAGGAGCTCATTGTGGACTTCAGGAAGGGACGAATAAGCTCACATGATCCCATTTACTTAAATAAGATGGCACTAAATTGCCTCATGGGCTGATTCTTTTGGCCGGGTATTTACGGGGATGTTAGCAGATGGTGCGCTGCATGACATGAATGTCAGTTGGTAAATCCACCGGCCTGTCCAAAAGCGGCAATGCGTCTATTACCAATCATGGAGATCCCCTTTGAGAGAATATGGATCTCATCGGGCCATTAGAGCGATCTGCACGGGGGCACTGGTTCTGGTGGACTATGCAACTTGGTACCCGGAAGTGTAGCTCTTGCAACATCTCAGCAAAGAGTGTTGCGGAGGCTTTCTTCCACTTAATCTCCCGGGTGGGGATCCCCAAAGAGATCCTCACCGACCAAGGCACTGCATTTATGTCACGCACATTGCACGAATTATATGAATTATTGGGCATTAAATCAATTCGCACCAGCATCTATCATCCACAAACAGACGGGCTGGTGGATCTGTTTAATCACATACTTAAAGCAATGATTTGTAAATTCATTCACGAAGACACGAAAATTGGGATAAGTGGTTAGAGCCCGCTGTGCGGGAGGTTTCCCAAGCCTCCACTGGGTTTTACCCATTCAAGCTTCTCTAAGACAGACAGCCCGAGGGGTGTTGGATGCCGTCAGAGAGGCTTGGGAGGACAAACCTTCTAATAGCAAAAATGAAATTCAATACATTCTGGACCTGCGAGCAAAACTCCATGCACTGGGGCAGCTATCCAAGGAAAATTTGCTCAAGGCCCAGAATGAACAACACTGGAGCTATGACAGGGGCACTAAGCTACTGAAATTTTCACAGAGAGATAAAGTACTTGTACTGCTGCCTTCTTCCAGCTCTAAAATACTCGCCAAGTGGCATGGTCCAGTTCTGTGTGGATTACCGCAAACTGAATGCTGTGTCAAATTTGACGCGTATCCAATGCCGCGTATTGACGAGTTGCTCGACCGGTTAGGCGCTGCTCACTATTACTCAACATTGGATTTAACAAAGAGATATTGGCAGATGCCCTTAACTCTTTTCTCTATCCCAAAAAGAAATTGCCTTTACAACGATGTTTGGATTACACCAGTTTGTGACACTTCCGTTCGGATTGTTCAGATCGGATTGTTTTATCCATCTGATGGATAAAATACTTGCCCATCATTCAGCATATGCCGCTGCATACTTGGACGATATCATCGTCTTTAGTAATGATTTGCAGCGCCCTATGCAGCATTTAAGGCTGGCCGGGCTCAAGGCCAACCCGAAGAAGTGCACAATTGGGCAAGGTATCAGGGCTTTCACTTGGGTCATGGGCAGGTGCAGCCCCAAATTGATAAAACTGCAGCTATTGCAACCTGCCTGAGGCCCAAGACCAAAAAGGAGGTGAGCTGGCAGGATATTATAGACAGTTTGTCGGATGCATCAGATCGGGGTTTGGGGACGATTCTCGCTCAGGAGGTGGAGGGTGAGGAACGGCCGGTGCTGTACATTAGCCGCAAACTGTTTAACAGGGAAGCTAAGTACAGCTCCATAGAGAAGGAGTGTTTGGCCATTAGGTGGGCCGTCCTCACTCTCTGCTATTTTCTCCTGGGCATGGAATTCATCCTCTGTTCAGATCATGCCTCCTTCCAGTAGCAAATCACCCGTTGGTATCTCGCTTTACAGCCTTTTAAATTCAAGGTGATCCACAGGCTGGTTGTGGCGGACTTCTACCGGGTGGGGGGAGGGGAGAGAGCTGCAGGCCGGACGGCTGCGCGGCCTAAGATGGGTGGTGGGCATATGTGGTGGGGAAGGCATGATCGAACACCCAGAAAGGGGGGAGAGCAAGTGGAGACACCAGTGGTTGGTCAGTGGTCCAATCATAAATAATCAGGAACACCTGTATTTTCTAGTGATTGGGCCAGAGAGACATCCTCATAAGGGGAGGAGAAGGAGCAGCCGGGAGAGAGAAGAGCCCACAGCACGCACTCGCCACACATACAGTGACACGTGCATGCAGAGAAAATAAAAATAAAAAGTTGTGCTTACCTAATATCACTGACCCTGTATTCTTCTTCCCACAACACGAACAAACTTTACTACACTCAATATGAAAATTGCCTTGGGCGTGAACAATCCTTTAAGCAACAATTACACCACATCTATTGGTTGACAGATCAATCACGGCAGTGACACAGAGGACCTGCCTCTGACATATGTCACTACCCGTGATCTATACTTCATTCTCAGCATATCTCTTCTTTGTGCATCTGCACATAGGGAAGTGTGGTGAGATACCTCACTCCTTTTATCAGGTAACCTGTGCCCTAAAGTTATCTCAAAAAAATTTGTTCGGCAACAAAATTTGCCTGACAACCAACCCCGTGATGTACCACAACCAGAAGACCTGCAGCTTTTTAGATAGAGCAGGAACTTCTACATATGATGGAAAAAGACACAATAGCAACCTATTATAGCGTTTAGCCCTTCAAGAAGAGTAAGACCTATGCTATTATAACCTAAAATAATACAACCCCAAATCAGAAAAAGTTGGGACAGTATGGAAAATGCAAATAAAAAAGAAAGTACTAATTTCCAAATTTACCTGGTAAATCTACCAAGTTTTTTCTGGTCAACTTCATTTTATTTGTAAGTATACATCCTTTGTTGTCATTCAGACCTGCAAAAAAGTTGGGACAGGAGCAGTTTAGGGCTAGAAATCAGGTAAATTTGTTAAATAATGATTTGAAAAAGGTGATGTCAACAGGTGATTGTAATTATGATTTGGTACAAACACAGCATACAAAAAAGGTCTAGTCCTTTAGGAGCAAAGATGGGCCCGAGGATTGCCAATTTGCCAACAAATACGTGAGAAAAGTATTGAAATGTTTAGTAACAATGTTCCTCAAAGAAAGATAGAAAGACATTTAGATATTTCACACTCAACACTGCATAACATAATTAAAAGATTCAAGGAATATGGAGAAATTTCAGTACGTAAAGGACAAGGGCGCAAGCCTAAGCTACCGTAATTTTCAATTCCTCACTGCACACATTACAAAGTCCTGGCTTTGAAGGAAGAGGACACATATACTTGACTGGCCTGCCTGCAGTCCTAACCTGTATCCAGTAGAGAATGTGTGGTGCATGTTGAATCACTAAATGTGACAATGAAGACTCTGTACTGTTGCTCACCTTAAGACTTGTTTGGAGAAAGAATAGGACAAAATTACACCTGAAACACTTCATCACTTGGTGTCTTCAGTCCCTAAACGTCTTTTAAGTGTTGTGAAAAGCATTAAAAAGTGATAAATGCTTTACTGTTCCAACTTTTTTTTTTTAAATGTGTTGCCAGAATCAAAATTTGAATACGTGTTTATTTAACAAATAAATAAATAAATAAATAAATCATGAGGAACACATTCCATAATGTGTTGTTGTATTGTCTGCAATGAAATTTCCATACTGTCCCAACTTTTGGGGTTGTAGCTTCCACCACCCAGGGAGATTTGCAGTGACAAAATAAAGGTTTACCTTTGTTAGAATAAGTAAATGATACAAATAGCTGATTACTCCTTTTTAGTGCCTTCGTCCTGTCCACATAATGACAGGGCAGAGATAGTGAAATCGATCTTGTTCTGCTGAAGAAAAGGGCGGCAGATGAAAAGTCTGTATACAAGTAAGCTGATACTCTAGACCAGAGGTTCTTACTTTGTTGAACACCATTTTTTTCTCACAAATTGTAGATGATAACCTAATTTTATTGTGGATAAAACCTAAGGATGGACTGTGCTTGCATGCCAGCTCTCTAAATGAACAGAGAGAGGGCTGCTGAAGCTCTTGTCCGATGATGGTGTGGCAGTGCCATCCAGCAACAAAGCTAGGGAGCGAGTTCTGAGCTGGATATTTTGAAGTGCTTTTTTTTCTTCTTTTTTTTGCATTCTGGGGAAAAATGTGGTGTGCAGCACTGGGTGAACTGGTGGCAACAAGGTGAGCAAGACAGTAAAGGAAAGAGGTAGGGTAAAGAAACTCTGTGAGTGCTGTAATCTTTCTCTGTGCTCCCTGCTGCCGTGAAAGAGGTCCTGCCTCTGGGCTGGACAGGACATGTCGGAGGGGTTGAGTAGGAAGATTCCTGGGGAGACCCTCGTCGAATAATTCACCATATTTTTTGCGCGACTTGCATCGTTGATGCATTTCTGACACTCCAGCCCCAATATGGGCTTTTACCTCTACAGGGGCATCCAGAAAATCCAGCTTCTCTTTTTCTGATAGGCCCGATAGTCCAAGCCACAGGTTTCTTTCACATATCACAACTAAGCCCATGCTGTGGCCGCAGCTCTGGACAACTCCTCTCCGAGGAATGCAGGCTAAGGTCTGCAATGATGCAGATCTCTTCCCACTGTGCTGTGTCAGGTGACCTAGCATCAATTTGTCAGAATCAGAATCGGTTTTATTGCCAAGTGTGCTTACATAGACAAGGAATTTGTTTTGGCTACAGAAGCTTCCAGTGTACATAAAGTGACAAGTGACAACACAAAATAAATATGAAAAAGACAACAAACATTAAATAGAGATGCAATTAGTCAAAAACCTCTGAATGTTGAATTGTATGTACAGATTTGTTATAAATATACAAGTTATAAGGTGCTCTGTACAAATGCGTAAATAAAGTATTGCATTGTATATTGTTATAAGGTGCTGTGTACAAGTGCATATGAGAAAGTATTGCACATGTTTATTGCACAGTAGGGGAATATTTAACTGTTCATGAGGTGGATGACCTGAGGAAAGAAACTTTTCCTGTGTCTGGCTGTTTTTGTGCTTGGTGCTCTGTAGTTCAAACAGGAAGTGCGGTGGGTGTGAGGGGTCCAGAGTGATTTTGTAAGCCCTTTTACTCACTCTGGAAGAGTACAGTTCTTGAAGTGTAGGAAGGGTAGTGCCAGTGATTCGTTGTCCGGACTATTCGCTGTAGTCTGCGAAGGTTGGTTTTGGCAGCTGAGCCGAACCAGACGGTGATTGAAGTGCAGAGGATGGATTGGATGACAGCTGAGTGGAACTGTACGAGCAAAAACCAACTGTACTAACAGTGCTGGTATTGCTTGATCTCAGTGCTGCATTTGACACTGTCGATCACAGCATACTTCTGGATAGGCTGGAAAACTGGGTTGAGCTGTCTGGGACAGTCCTTAAATGGTTCAGATCTTACCTTGAAGGGAGAGGTTACTATGTCAGTATATATGACCATAGGTCGAGGTGGACACCTATGACATGCGAGGTGGACACCTATGACATGCAATTCTGGCACCTCTCCTGTTCAACCTTTATATGCTCCCACTGAGCCAAATAATGAGAAAGAACCAAATCTCCTACCACAGCTATGCTGATGACACTCAGATCTACTTAGCCTTACTGCCTAATGACTACATCCCCATTGACACCCTCTGCCAATGCATTGATGAAATTAACAATTGGATGTGCTAAAACTTTCTTCAGTTAAACAAAGAGAAAACTGAAGTCATTGCATTTGGGAACAGAGATGAGGTTCTCAAGGTGAATGCGTACCTTGGCTCTAAGGGTCAAACAACAAAAAATAAGGTCAAGAATCTTGGTGTGATTCTAGAGTCAGATCTGAGTTTCAACAGTCATGTCAAAGCAGTAACTAAATCAGCATACTATCATGTCAAAAACATTGCAAGAATTAGATGCTTTGTTTCCAGTGAGGACTTAGAGAAACTTGTTCATGCTTTTATCAGCAGCAGGGTGGATTATTGTAACGGCCTCCTCACTGGCCTTCACTAAAAGACAGTCAGACAGTTGCAGCTCATCCAGAACGCTGCTGCCAGGATTCTGACCAAAACCAGAAAATCAAAGCACATCACACCTGTCCTCAGGTCTTTACACTGGCTCCCAGTTACATTCAGAATAGATTTTAAAATATTACTAGTCATTAAATCACTAAATGGCCTAGGACCTCAATACATCACAGATATGCTCACTGAATACAAACCTAATAGATCACTCAGATCTTTAGGATCATATAAACTAGAAATTCCAAGAGTTCAGTCAAAGCAGGGTGAATTCGCCTTCAGCTACTGTGCCCCCCACTGCTGGAATCAGCTTCCAGAAATGATCAGATGTGCTCCAACATTAGGTACATTTAAATCCAGAGTTAAAACACATCTGTTTAGCTGTGCCTTTAATGAATGACCACTGTGCTACGTCCGACAGATCACACTATTCTCTTTCTGTTTTTTTCATTCTTTTGTAACCTGTTTTAACACAATTTAATCTGTTTTTAAATTATTTGTTTTTATTTTTTATACTTCTCTCTTTTATTCCTGTTTATGTAAAGCACTTTGAATTGGCACTGTGTATGAAATGTGCTATATAAATAAACTTGCCCTGCCCTGCCCTGCCCTGAATGTCCCACTTCAGATCCTGAGAGATGGTGGTGCCCAGGAACCTGAATGACTCTACTGCAGCCACAGTGCTGTTCATGATGGTGATTGGGGGGAGTGCAGGGTTTTTTTTCCTAAAGTCCACTATCATCTCCACCGTTTTGAGCGTGTTCTGTTCCGTAACAGCAGTGTCATCCGCAAACTTCAGGAGCTTGATGGAGGGGTCTTTTGCAGCGCAGTCGTTGGTGTATAGGGAGAAGAGTAGTGAGTGAGAACACATCCCTGGGGGGCGCCGGTGCTGATGGTGCGGCTGTCGAATGTGATTTTGCCCATTCTGACTAGTTGTTGTCTATCTGTCAGAAAGCTGGTGATCCTTTGATGGACAGAGCTAGGAACAGAGAGCTGGGTCAGTTTGTACTCGAGCAATGATGGTGTTGAAGGCAGAACTGAAGTCCACAAACAGAATCCTTGCGTAGTTCCCTGGTTTGTCCAGATGTTGTAGGGTATAATGCAATCCCATGTTGACTGCATCATCCACAGACCGGTTTGCTCTATAGGCAAACTGCAGAGGGTCCAGCAAAGGTCCAGGGATGTCCTTCAGATATGCTAGCACCAGTCTTTCAAATGACTTCATGGCCACAGATGTTAAGACAAGAGTTCTGTAGTCATTGAGTCCTGTGATCGTGATGATGGTGGAGCGTTTAAAGCAGGATAGAACTTTGCACTGTTCCAGTGATCTGTTGAAGATCTGCGAGAAAATAGTCTGGGCCTGGTGCTTTCCATCTCTTCTGTTTCCTGAAGATCTGACGCACATTATCCTCACTGATCTGAAGTGCAGGGGGGGAGAGGGGGATGGCTGGAGGTGTTGATAGCTGTATGAAGAGATGGTCACGGCAGGTGTGGGGTGTCTGGTCGGCGGTCTCAAATCGACAATAGAACATATTCAGCTCATGTTTATTGCCATCGATGGTGGGGGATGGTGTCTTGTAGTTAGTGATGTCTTTCAGGCCTTTCCACACTAATGCAGGGTCGTTGGCAGAAAACTTTTTGGCATAGCTCTTCTTAGCCACACCAATCTCCTTTGTCAGTGTGTTCCTGGCCTGATTGTACAAGACCCTGTCCCCACTCCTGTAGGCATCCTCTTTGGCCTGACGAAGCTGTCTAAGTTTTGGTGTGAACCATGGTTGATTATTGTTTAATGATAAGAATGTCCTGGTAAGGATTCATAACTCCTCACAGAAACTGATGTAAGATGTTAGTCTCTGTGAGCTCGTCCAGGTCAGTGGCAGCAGCTTTAAAAACACTACAGTCAGTGCATTCAAAACAGGCTTGTAAGTCCTGCTCTGTGTTGTTGGTCCATCTCTTAACAGTCCTTAATACTGGCTTAGTAGTTTTTGCCTGTAGGTTCGTAGAAGATGAACCAGGCAGTGGTCGGAGAGTCCTAGCGCTGCTCTGGCAACGGAGCGATATGCATCCTTTATTGTTGTGTAGCAATGGTCTAAAATATTATTGTCTCTGGTGGGGCATGTAATATGCTGTTTAAATTTAGGCAGCTCATTTGTGAGTTTTGGTTGATTAAAGTTACAGAGAATGATAAAAACAGAGTCCGGGTGTTGCTGTTCTGTCTCTGTGATTAGATCAGCCAGCTGTTGCAGTGCAGTACTCACGTGTGCTTGTGGTGGAATATAAACACTGATGAGAATGAACGAGGAAAACTCCCGCGGCGAGTAGAACATCTTACAGTTAATGAAACTTCCACATCAGGACACCACATATTCTTTAACACAGTTACAACTGTACACCAACTTCTGTTGATGTAAAAGGATGTCCCACCACCGCGCATTTTGCTCGTTGACACCGTATCGCGATCCGCTCTGAACAACTGAAAGTCCGGTATGTGAAATGCGCTGTCCAGAATGGCTTCATTCAGCCAGGTTTCGGTGAAACACAGAGCAGCAGAGTTGGTAAAGTCCTTGTTATTGCGTGCAAACAGAAGTAGTTCGTCCATTTTGTTAGGAAGAGAGCGGACGTTCACCAGATGGATGCTAGGCAGCGCCGTTCTAAAGCCGCGCTGTCTGAGCCTGACAAGCATGCCAGCTCGCTTCCCACGCCTGCATGTCTCGTAGTGTTTCCACAGTGCAGCTACTTCGCCGACAACAATGTTCTGCAAAACTCCAGAAAAATCAAAAACCGGTTGGTGATTAATTGGTGTGCACTGCTGAATGTTCAGCAGTTCGTCCCTGGTATAACTGATCGCGTATGACAAACATAAATCAGGACAAACTAACAAAAACAGTGAGATAACTGGAGAGCTCTACACCGAGGCAGCTATCCGCAGCGCCATCTTATGATGTAATCCCCATCTCCCCATCTCCCCATCTCTTCCATAACTTCAGCTTAATAAGCTGTAAGCAGTGTGGTGGTGTTTAAGGCTCTGACAGCCAGCACAGGGGAGTGGTAAATCTTTTGAAAATGAAGATGCCGACAGCCTGTCTGTCCACCCCAGAAGAGATGAAGAAGAGGAGGATGATGTTTCATGCCAATTAGGGTGGAAGTGCATTGCCACAGACAATTCAACCTTCGGTGGGCCAGACATCCTAATTTCCTCCATGCCATGAATATCCATCTTGGAAAAACTTTTGACAGGCACCCTGTGTAAAAAAGGGGTTTGTTCCAGAAGCACTGCATCTTCTTGACGCATTCTGGAACAGCTGGAATAAGCTGTTTAACAGGAGAAGTGCATGATGGGACCTTTTTGTCATTGTATAAATCTCTTCCCACACCCTGACCTTCCTGCTGAGATGGTTAATGAGAGTTTAGCAGCAGCTCTCCTGCACATTTAAATCAGGTTCAACTGATTTACTGATACAGGGGGACTGATCTTTGGCGCTGGGGAAGATTTTGACCAACTCCAAGAGGTGAGCGATTGACTCATCGTCATCACCCTATTCCTCTTTGTCACCCACCAAAGGGTCCAATTCATGGTCCAAATCATGGACCCTCATGCCTATTGGCAAGAGGTCTCTTTCCCTTTTGCCATGATGCTGGAGAGGCTTGCGGTCACCATAACAGAGACATGAAAATGACAGAGATCACCACAACATGCTTTACGATATTCAAAAAAAAGAGCTGTAACTGCTCAAGAAAAAAGTGAAAATCTGCGCTAGTTCACACTGCAGAAAATACAGCAGAACTAAATAAGTGAAATAACTCACTTTAACAGGCAATATCGTTCTTAAAGCAGCCCCGTTCTGAGACATAACTAAAAATGGCTCATCAGTTGAACAGTTTAGAGGCCATGAGGATCTACTAAGGATAGCTTTTAAATAGATCTTTATTGGGAAGAGAGCGGGAATCAATTATAGATTGCAGGTAGTGCCTTGTATGTATAAAAATGAAATCTAAAATTGAAAAATATTTTCGTTAACTTTTTTAGTTTTTAAAAAAAAAAACTAGAACTAACTGAAACTATTGTGTATATGCAAACTAACTTTAATAAAAATTTTTACCTGGGGTGCCCAAATTTTCGATCCCCATGGTATATTAAATACATTCACAAAGACGAAAACTAAGGACGGTTTTGCTATAATTTTAGTTAATGTGCATAAAGAAGCCAAGGACAGATGGAAAAATCTCCAAAAGGCATCAAATTACAGATTAGACATTCTTATAATATGTCAAAAAAGTTAGATTTTATTTTAATTTAAATAACAGAAAACAAAAAAATGGCATCTGCAAATGTTTAGCCACCCTGCAAAGTTAATATTTTGTACTGCCCCCTTTGAAAAGTATCAGCTTGTAAATGCTTTTTGTAGCCAGCCAAGAGTCTTTCAATTCTTGTTTGAGGTATATTTGTCCATTCTTCCAGTTCTTTGAGATTTCTGGGCTGTCTGTCACGCACTGCTCTTTTAAGGTCTATCCATAAATTTTCAATTATGTTGCGATCAGGAGATTGTGAAGGCCATTGCAAAAACTCAAAAAAGAGTTTATGCCTCTTCATGTAATCCACTGTGGATTTTGAGGTGTGTTTAGGATCATTATCCATTTGTAGAAGCCATTCTCTCTTTAACTTCAACTTTTTCACAGATGGCATCAAATTACCATGCAAAATATGCTGAAATTTGATTGAATCCATTTTTCCTTCTATGATTTTATGATTGATCCACCCCTAAGCTTAACAGTTGGACAAAGGTTTTTTTCATTAAATTCTGTGCCCTTTCTTTTCCAAATGTATCTTTGCTCATTCTGGCCAAAAAGTTCTATTTTAACCTAATCGGTCCACAGACCTTGTTTCCAAAATGCATCAGGCTTGTCTATATGTTCATTTGCAAAGTTTAAATGCTGATTTTTGTGTTAAGGACATAGAAGAGGTTTTCTTCTGATGACTCTTCCATGAAGACCATATTTGTACAACTATCTCTTTATAGTGGAATAGTTTACCACAGCTCCAGTGTCTGTCAGATTTTTCTGGAGGGATCGTGCAGTCAAACGTGGGTTTTGACTTGCTTTTCTCACAATTCTGCGAGCTGTTCTGTCAGATATTTTTCTTGGTCTTCCAGATCTTGCTTTAACTTCCACTGTTCCTGAAGTCTGCTATTTCTTAATTACATTCCGAACAGAGGATATTGGCATCTGAAAATGCTTAGCTATCTTCTTATAGCCTTCTCCTGCTTTGTGAGCGTCAACTATATTCAGTTTCAGTTTTCTACACAACTGCTTAGAAGAACCCATGGTGCTGATTGTTGGGGCAAGGTCAGATGAGTCTGGGCATTTAAAACCTTTGAGATTGACATCACCTGGTCTTTTCAGATGATGATTGAGAACAATCCATGACACTGTCAGGTCTCAGCTTTCAAAAGGGGGCAGTGCATGCTATAAACTCTGCAGGGTGCCCAAACTTTTGCAGATGCTATTTTTTGTTTTCTGTTATTTTAAAAGTGTAAATGATGACAGCCAAGACACAGATAGCCAAGACACATGGAGCCTGTGGCAAGCCATTCAGTCCATCACGGACTACAAGCCCCCACCACAGATCTGTAATTATGACGCATCCCTCTCAGATGCACTCAACTACTTTTATTCACAGTTTGAAATGCAGAACAGCACATCTGCACAAAACTACCCTCAACGACCAGGTGCTCTGTCTGTCTCCAAGCGAAGTGAGGAAGAGTCTAGGATCAACCCACAAAAGGCTGCGAGTCCTGACAACATACCTGGCTGTGTTCTGAAGGACTGTGCTGCACAGCTGACTGATGTCTTAACAGATATCTTCAACACCTCGCTGAGACAGGCAGTCGTCCCCAAAGAAATAATCTGTGTCCTGTTTAAATGACTACTGTCCCATAGCACTGACTGCAATCATAATAAAGTGCCTCCCAAATACACTCGACCCGCTCCAGCTTGCATACCTTCCAAACCGCTCCGCAGATGACGCAGTTTCCTCCACCCTCCACCTGGCTCTTACCCACTTAAAATAAAAAACTCATGTTAGAATGCTGTTCATCGACTTCAGCTCAGCATTCAACACAATAATCCCACAACAGCTCATTAATAAACTTAATCTGCTAGGCCTTAACACCTCCCTCTGCAATTAGATCCTAGTCTTTTTAACTGGAAGACCCCAGTCAGTCCGTGTCGGACAACACCTCAAGCACTATGGCTGTGTGCTCAGCCCACTGCTCTTCACGCTGCTGACCCACGACTGCACTGCTAAGTTCAGCTCCAACCACAACATCAAGTTCGCAGATTCCACAACAGTGGTAGGTCTCATTAGCAATAACGATGAAACGCACTACAGATGGGAAGTGGCACAGCTGGCTGAATGGTGTGACACCGGCAACCTCTCCCTCAATGTAGAGAAGACAAAGGAGGTTGTGTTGGACTTCAGAAGAAACTCTGTTGACCACCCCCCACTGACCATTGAGACAGTCAGCAGCACTAAATTCCTGGGGGTGCACATCACAGAGGATCTTACCTGGACTACCAACACCACGTCCCTCTCGAAGCAGGCACAACAATGCCTCTGGAAATGGTCAAATCCAGATTTGCTACTCGTCTTCTTTAAAAAAAGAAGAAGTGGTTCCAGTTCGTGTTGATTGTCCTGTTTCTATGGATTTGGCAAGTGTGTGATTAGTGTTCTTTGTTTATGTTTATTCAGATGGCAAAGTTAGTTACTATCATCAGCAGTACTCTTTCAGTTTTTAGAGACATACCTTAGTCAAAATGATTTAGTTACTAAGTTTACAGTACGTTAATATCACTACAATATTATGGACTGAAAGATCCGCTGTAAATGCGACAAATGTTTAGATCTCTGAATGTAAACATGAAAAAACCTTAATCAAACAATTACTGTTGTGTAGGATCTTTACCGCGTATGATTTTTGCCGGATTTTGTGACAGGATAGTCTATACACACACGACTGTTTGATGCTATTCTCTGCACCCACCGAGAAATGCGGAGTGTTTTTTTTTTCTCCCATACGGTGTGCGGTATCAAATTGCATTAAAACAACACTCTTCTAGCAGTTCCTTGCATCCAATATCTTGTTTGTCAAGGGGGGCATGCATGAAATGTTCCTGAATGAAAATGAAAGTGCCACACTGCAGTTAAAGTTGACAAATTAAGATTGAAACACCTGAAATTAGGTGAGGGGTTGGATTTCGTGGCGGGGGGTTTGGGTTTTGTGGCCCTTTAAATACCTCTTTTGCACAATATACACCTTTAATACCTCTCTTGCACAATATCCTGCACAACATTGTTCAGTCTCATGTAAAAGTACTTGTATAGCCTGTCTTATGTGTATATTTAAGTATCTTATAGTATATGTTAGTTATGCTTAGGTCTAGTCTTATATCAAGTGTTGTGTTTGTATTTATGATTAATTTATGTAGCACCGTTGTACTGCGAGACATGAGATTTTGTTCCTCTGTATGTCCACATGTAGCGGAATGACAATAAAGCTCGACTTGACTTGACTTGACATTAAATATGACCCGAGCAGAGTGAACCGGTTGAACTAATTCACCAAATCGAACTGAATCATTTGAAACTATTCGCGTCTCCTGTAACATTAAGCAGTTATCCACAAACAATACTTTTTAACATGCCTGATACCCCCTTCTGACTTGAAATAAACCAATATATACTGAGTTATTTAGTCATTAGAACAGTACACTGAGATCAGATTTGAGAAGCTGTGAACCGATAATACTGTGTGATTCAGCAGATGGTGAATCGAACATAAACAGTAAATGACAACCTGCTGTGACTGAACTAAACTTGAAAAATTGCAGCGTGGGTAAACCGAGAGCTTAAATGAGAGAATCCGGCAAATTTTTTTGTTTATTTCATAACGAAAAGTCATAATAAAATTTAAATAAGTGAATCATGCTTCAGTTTAATTGTAAGAATCTTTTCAGATCATGGTGATGTTTTAACTGACTGAAATTATGATTGCTGACTACATATTTTTGATATGTTGAGTCCAAGCATGGGAAGATTGTCACAAAAGATCCGGTTCGCGTTAAAGATCAGAACTTCCCATCAGTACTGTGTATCTAACCTCAGAAGCAACCATTCACACACATTTTATACTTAAGGCTGCTATCTTGTGAGCTGTTGTTTTTTTAATTTAAGGGTGGTAGATGGTAATGGTAGATGGTAGCATTCTTGTGTCAAAAAAATGTAGACAATCTTTGGTTGAGTTTTATTATACAATATTTATTCTGATGATTTTGAATCTTGCACCTAACAAATATCCTAATTTACAAAAAAAATTAAAATAATAAAATGAACACTTAAACTAATAAAAACTAAACTAAAACTAAGCAATTTCAAAATATAAAAACTAGTAAATCTACCTCTAAAAACTAATTAAAACTAACTGACTTTGAAAACAAAAAGTCAAAACTAAATAAAAACTAAAACTAATGAACAATCCACTTTTGCAACATTGACGCCCGAGGAGGTTCCGATAGTGAAATATCAAACGAATGTTTGAAAGAGAACCTCAACTGAACAGAGTTGGCCACACATGTTGTGCTAAACTAAAAAGAAGAAAGAAAACATGATTGGCATGGAATCAATTTACATTTTCAAAGTTTTATAAAAAAAGTAATTAATTTATCTGTTAAGAGAGTGCTGACAGTCTTACATAGTGCTGTAATTGATGCTTGATCTCCAGAAAACCAGTAATAGGTTCAGGTACTTTGTTAGTTTGAAAAAACAAATAAGTGGGAAATAAAGCCATTTCAGCATTCAGCAGGGTTCTTCAGGACAATATAGTTCTAAATATTATTATTATTACATGGACCATTCTACAGAATTAGTTTAAATTCAGAGTTGTAAACATCTTGTTCAAATGTTGTTTTAATCTCCTTCAGAATATTTTAGGATAATTCAGTATACTTTATTTTTGACAAAATGTCCCATGTTTTGGTCATGATATGGTCATCAATAAAGTTTTGGTAGTGACAACAATGTTTAGTGTGTCACAGCTGAATCAGACTGTCAACATATTGTGCTATTATAACTAACATATCTGACCAATATCTGATGTAAATATCTAATAAGAACACTTAGAGCTATTCTATACATCTTTAAGTTAGATGCAGAAAAGTGATATGACATAATAAAATAAGTGACATATTTGATAATATGATTTATATGACTAAGTGATGACAATTTTAATTGGATTAATTCTTTATCAAACATGTAGAGTCATGGTTAAAACAAGTTTCAAGCAATATACTAAGAAGTACACAATATTTTAAAATGAAGTCTAAAATATAGATTTTATTGAACAGTTTTTTTTTAAAAATCCAAAAAATATTTTTAAAAACAGCAGTGAAATATACACTTTTTTGTTTTACAAAAAATACTCTTTGAAGGACATCATGAGATTTTTAAAGACCACAGAGAGTCAGCAACTTGGTTTAACATCTCATTCGTAGAACAGTGCTCAATATTGAGTCCCTGTCACTATACTGGGGCACTAGAACCCACACATACCACTGTCAGGTTCTGTTGTGTTCCATGTGTGTTTGTTATCGTCATGTGCCATGTGATGTCATTCCTTTGTTCTGTTTCCCGCCGTTTGAAAATGTTCATTTGTATCACCTGTGTCATCCCCTGTATGTAATCAGTTTAATCACATCCCATGTATTTATACCCCTTAGTTTGTTTCATCCTTGTCCGGTATTGTAGTGTCTATGCGTTGATGTATTGTCTACGTGTCGTTCTGTCCATGCTGTCGTCACCCCATGTCCTCCCAGAGTTTCCTGTATCTTCCAGTGCCCGTATATGTAGTAAGTGTTTGTTAATAAATTTGTGTTTCGTCAAATCTCGTGTTCCTGTGCCTTTATGTCCTGAATTGAGCGTGACAGCATACCGGACCATAAAGTTGTGCCGTGTTTTCCCCCGTTTTTCTTTTTTATAGTCTTTTTTGCCCCAGTGTTCTTTTCCTCCTTCCCGTATTCCCATGGACCCCATCCACCACCCGGAAATTCCTCATCTCCTGCTGGAGCAGGGGGAAAGCAGCCCTGAGGACCATACACATCTGTTAATAGCGACTGTCACCAGCTATCCGGGCGACGTGCTCTGCATGTCCTTCAACACCGCTCGCAGAGCACGGTTGTCCGAAGATGGTCCTCAGGGCAACATCCCCGCTTATGTGGAGTGGACACTGGTGAGAAATACACCACCTTTCACTGCCTGCATGGAGGAAGACCTCATCAGTGCCACTCCTGACCCAGTGACCAGCCACGCACCACCCATCTGCAGGGAGCACTTTCCAGAGTCCACCGCAGACGGAGAGCCCCCCCCCGGTGTACGAGCCATTGCCACCTAGAGCGACAGAGCGGAGATGCACCGAGCAGGAGGAGCTCAATTCACCGTCTGACCAGGTGCCTGAGCCGGCAACACCGCCGAAAAGGGGAGTCCTGGCGGACCTCAGCGAGAATGGAGAGAGTCCCGCCCACCCCCCCTCTACAGATGGGCAGCTGCTGGATACAGGGAAGTTGCTTACGGACTTCTGGAGGGACGTCATGCCCCTTCCGCTGTTACAGTACAGCTATGATATTCTTCCGTGTCAACTGTTTCCATACAGTTTTTTAACCCTTGTTCCCCATGATATCTTTAGCTCCAGAGCCGTGAGTAGCTTCCCACGGTCTCTCAGAACTGCAGCCAGTCAGCCAGCTCCAGCACTGCTGCAGTCAGCCAGCCCCCCAGCTCGCTCTCAAGCTCCAGTAATGGAGCTCGCTTTTGGGTGCTACCTGCCAGCGTCGCCCTCTGGAGGGTGTCGCCCAGCATCACCTCCTCCAGCCTCCGAGCTGCGGACTCTACCTTGGTCCTTCGACCCTAGGGCTCCACGTTGGCACACTCCTCCCTCGTCTCCATCATGGGCCGTCTGCCCACCAGCTCCGCCAGGCTCCCTCATCCCTACGGCTCCACCTTGGTCAGTCATCGCCCTTCCTACACCTCTGGACTTCACTCCTTTGGCTGCACCTTGTCGCACCGTCCTAGCGGCTGCGTTGAGCTCCTCCTTCCTTCCAGCTACGCCTTGGTCCTCTGTAGCTCTGGCTCCACCGCGTGCTTCCGGAACCCCGATGTCGCCTTGCCATCAGCGGCGTCACCCTAGGCCGGCCCCCTGGAGTCGGCAGCCACTCCTCCTCCTTGGTCCCTCCCTTCCTCGACTTCCGGGGCCATCCTCCTGGCTGTGTTCTGGGTCTTCCTGCTCCAGCTCCCTTCCTGACTCCCCATCCTAAAGACTCCTTCCTAAGACTCCTCCCTGGTACCCTCCCCTTCCACCCTCCCTTATATTGTTGTTACTGTTGTGTTGAAGGCGCGAGGACTACTGTCAGGTTCTGCTGTGTTCCATGTGCGTTTGTTATCGTCATGTGCCATGTGATGTCATTCCTTTGTTCTGTTTCCAAACATAACTCTGCTTAACTCCAGAGCCTGCTGCTGGCACTTAATAATGTACCACTTTAAAAAAAAATGCAATCCTAAACCTAACGAGTAGGGTTTGCTTTAAACAAACCCTTATTTGTTTTTTTTTTTTGTTTTTTTTTGCAAAAAACAACTGATTGGACGTACATTACCCCACTCATTGCATGACTACTATAACTAAACAATTTGACACAAAACATTAATCTAAGCTGTAATAATTGACTAACTCTTCAATTATATGTAATGCTTTCAGAAACAAAACTGGTAATGCTTTATCTTAAGGGTACATGAATTACCATGAATTCATGCTTAAACTCATGCATGAATTATGCATTAATTTATGCATTAATATCTCAGGAATTAACTAAGCATGTGTTCATGAATTGGGTGTATGGCAATACACAATATAAATGTTCTATTTAAATGTGTTTACGGCAGTGAAATCAATGCTAATTGGCTCTCACCTGCTTAGTCACAGATTGCGACATGCAATATTTTTGTTAATGTGCATTTGAAGAGTTTGAATTTAAAACGCTATGGAATTATGGTTTGGATCTGGATATACAATTTTCAGCTATTAGCAACTTTCAACAAAATTCAGCTCTGTTCCTCACACCTACACAAGTACAAGAATTCTTGTGTCCTGGAAATCACCAAGACGTGGTTAGACAGCAAGGTGGAACATGTTGGCTTTGCATTGTTTTTATGACTGACAGGGATCCTGCCATCTCTGGGAAGACTCATGGGGGAGGAGTATGCAATCTGTTTTGGGAGGATTGATGCCATGCAGTTAAGGTCAGAGAAAGTTTGTGTCCTACAGATATTGAATTGTGTGCCTTTCTTTGACCATAATATTTACTTTCCCTACTTTTTAAAAAATATATATCCATCCCAAAGTGAACATTAATAAAGTCCAAGAGATTATTTACAATCTATCTTGTATCTAAAACCCAATGATCCCTATAAACAAGAAAACAAATGCACATAGGAATCAGGATGAGGTGTCTTGTTCCTGTTTTATGAAAAACATCTAAAAGAAATCCCAGTGGCAAAAGATCCCAAGCCTTCGATGTTAAATAACTTCCATGCAAAAGCACTTATATCACTTGTGATGAAGTGATTTGAACAACTAGTGAAAATGTATATTGAATCTGTAACACAGCATCTTATAGATTCTCTGCAATTTGTATGTCCATCCTCCAGAGCGGTTAAGGATGCAATACATATTGCACATATTGCATTCACATTTACAGAAACCCAAAACTCATAAAAAAATCCTTCTCTTTCAAAACCTCTTTTGAAACTAAGGAGAAAGAACATGGGCCTGTTGTAGATTTCTTTTTTAGATTGGTGTAAAAATTATAATCTTCTCTTACACATTTCTAGGAGATGGTCATTACTTTTAGAGAAAGTACAACTAATCCCACATTAATTAAAGGGCAGCCAATTCAGTCACTAAAAATAATAAATACCCTTAATGTGATGCTGGACAATAAACATAGGTGGGATGTATGGACTAACTGTGTAAGCATAAAGCTTTACCACAATGTACTTCTTAAAGAAATAGTATTTTAATGTTGACAACAAAATGATCGTTGTTTTATAGGGCTTTCATTGAAAGCATCAAGAGTAAAGGGTAAAGTTTTGTTTTCACATTTTGTGCAAAAATTTTAAAGCTTTGATTTTTTTTGTCATTTAAAAATTATGGCATCATTATTATTATTTTAATAATTATGGCATCATCATGTTTATTGGTATTTTGAAGGACCAAGTTACTTGGCTACCAACATAGTTGAGGAGCCACATGCATGATAAAGTCATGATAAGCTAATGCTTAGTTAATGACGAATAGTGTATTCAAATTACAACAGAAGTCACATGATATGTCCTGTGATTGGCCAGTTTTCAGCTCTGTATTTACATGCAGGCTACTATGAAGAAGATATAAGCCTACTTGAAAAACATTAGTTTTCATGTTAATGGACATACTATCCTTACCTGTATGCATCCATGTTGTATTTAGCATATTCCTCTAATAATTTAAATACATAATAGTAAACTAATTGTAAAATATCTAAAATATGCTAATATATTTAGTAAAGACATTTTCGAGGGAGCTTGAATGACCTGCAAATGATTTGGACCGCTCACTTGACTTCTTTGGAGTGGTTTCTGAAGCCAAAAATAGTAACAGAATGAACTAATGCTCGTTGAATGGAATATTTACATACAGTCCCATAAAGTAAAATAAAAATCAGTTTGAACAGTGGGGACAGTTCTTTGTGATAAAAAACTAATAATAGACTGACTTACCCTAAAAAACTCTTTGGTTGATCCTGAGTCCAGGGTTCCATATGCAATCTCTGTTTGTTTAGCTAGATCTTCAGCACTCTCTATGGGAGAGACCATCCTCTCTACTGTAAGGAAAGCAGCTAGGTTTGCTGTGTAGGACGAGATTATGATGAGGGTGAAGAACCACCAGACACCTCCCACTATTCTGCCCGATAAGGACCTGTGCAAACACAAATAACATAACTTCAGAATTTGAATTAACTCATGTGTTTGACACAACTGTAATCAACATATCAAAGCCAAAATGTAACTATAAATTACTCACTCACTCACTCTCCTTCCTAGTCCCTGATATATCAGTGGTCGCCACAGCAGAAATTATCACAGCAGTGTTATCAAAAATATTGACATTTCACTAAGTATCGATACTGGAACATTTAAAACGATACGATCTTGCTTTTGGTTAGTATCAATACTGGCTTTGCTCTTTTGCACGGTCTCTTCTCACGCACTGCACAAGAGGGCACTACAGTAGAGCACACCATCTCATTGGCATCCATGTGGCAAGATGGCAAGTGCTGAACCGCCTAAACCAGTTTTGGTTGAGAAGATTTTTGGTTTGTGAACAAGCAAACAAATAAACAAGACCAATAAGCAGTGCTAAGTAAATGCGCTAATACAATTAATTTAGCAAAGCACTTACAAACATGCAGAGTTGTATAAACAAAAAGGTTGGTAACTGCTCCTATTTCAATATCGCATTAAATAGGTGTTGCTAATATGTTTGTTGTCCTTTTTTTTAAAATCGCATTATTTTTTACAAATCTTTCAAGTTTTGTAGTCTAACTCTATCTCCCTCAAAGTTATTGGAGTTGTGATGTGCGTGTGACAAACACACTTGCATATAAAGTTTACACCCAGCATAGCCTATAGGCCTACAGCCCTGTGTTATGGATTGCATATTTTAAATGACAGTGAGAAAAGCTACATATAGTTTTTATTGTTAAATCCTGAACACAGCAATTGATCAGAAATTAAATAGCTTATTTGATTAGCCAATTATTTCAATAAATATATATTGCTAATGAGTTAGTGTGTATATATACTGTATTATACAGTATAGAACCCTGTACACAGTAAAATAATATGAATTAAATGGGAACTGAAGCATGCATTTTATAACAATAAAATAAATGACAAACTAGCCACCATTTAAATTTGATACATTTCAGTAAGTTTCTTCTCACAATTGTATTTTGATTTCAGTCTTATTAGACATTGAATAGCATTTTTAGGCTACACAACGTGTACATACAATTGATAGGCTCTGATTGTGTTTTTAAAGATCTACTTTCTAAATAGCCTTTTTGGCTGAAAGACATATATACAGTATATATACAGTAGACATATATACAGACATATATACAGTTACTTTCAGTGCTGTATTTTGACAGATTTCCCAAAGGCTTCAGCTATTTTAACTGTCCTACTGCCCTGGTTCTTAGCTTCAGTTTCAGTTTCGCGACCTCACTCTATGTAGCTAAGACCACATTTAACAGGGACCTTTTTGCTGCAAAATTTTAATATTGGCTCACATAAATTTATTTTTTTGTTCAGTTGAAAGCCGAAATATTGTAATTTACAGTATATAACATTTAGTGCACAATGATGAAGTGCAAAAAAGAAAGGCATAATATTGGAAATACTGATCACTGCAGTTTCTGCAATTCGCTTCTCTTACTCACACACACACACACACACACACACACACACACACACACACACACACTGACTGATTGGGGGCTTCTATGGCCCCCAATGGCATGATGTGGATGTAAACGCAGCCACCCCTCGTCAACTGTGTTCATACACTGCCCACTATACACAACTCCTTAAAAGGTTCAAGAAATTTTTACTTTTTTTAAGATTTTAACAGATTTGAACATCAATTAACACAATGTGAGTACCTGTTACATTTAATTGCAAGTAAAACTGGATAATTTTGAGCTTTTGTCAGCTACTTTCATCTTCCGAGTTTAAAATCATAGGAACAGAATCAAAATTGGTGACGATAGCGCTATCCACCTGTCCAGTGATGATGCGTCGGTTTCGATGATAGGGCAAGGGATCTGCTGCACTGCTATCCACTGTGTCTGCATACAGACCCGGGAATTCAGTCGGAGAGAGTTATGAAGCGTTATGAAGCTCATTTATAGTATTTATATAAACATGATTGTATATGTAACGGCATTAAACTACTGTTTATTTTGCCCCCCACCCCCTTTTCCCTGCCTTGCGGCCACACTCACTCCTCCCTTTGCTCACAGCGCTCCATGCCCATCATGTAGCATTTTTTGAAAGGTAGACTTGAACTGAAAGAGGGAGGTTTCATGACCCTTTGACTTAGATTTTGACTGCAATGTAATGATGTGCAACTTTTGTGAGGCTGCATTGGAATAATAATTACGACACAGTGGCTCAGTGTTTAGCACTGTTGCCTCACAGCAAGAAGGTTGCTGGTTTGAGTACCGGTTGGGCCATTTCTGTGTCAAGTGTGCGTGTTCTCCCCGTGTTTGCATGGGTTTCTTATGGGTGCTCCAGCTTTCCCCACAGTCCAAAGACATGCGGTATAAGTAAATTGGATGAACTAAATTGGCCATAGTGTATAAGTGTGTGTATGAATGCGAGAGTGTATGGATGTTCCCCAGTACTGAATTGCGGCTGGAGGGGCATCTGCTGCATAAAACATATGCTGGAATAGTTGTCAGTTCATTCCACTGTGGCAACCCCTGATAAATAAGGGACTACGCTGAAGGAAAATTAATGAATGTTTCCACAAGTGGGTTTGCATGGTTGCTTTTTTTAACAATCACTTTGTCACTGGTTTAGATAAACCAGGCTCCTAAGATTAGGTATACATTTTTCCATTTCCTCCAACCAAAAATTATTTTAAAACAGAAAACGTGAGAATCAATAATTCAATCAATCAATCAATCAACCATTTGACTGAATTGTATTTGTATTGAATGCACAATTTACAGCCAGCAGTGCAGTATATAAGAGACTCTCCAAAATGATGTTAGCTGCACAATGAAGTCATTATTAATCAACTTCACACTGTTAAATGGAGAAACAATACCTCTCCAACACAGATGCCTACTGTGCTGCAGAAAAACTTCTCAAAAAATAAATGAGAAAGGAAATTCATGAATTTAAAATTGGAGAAATTCACAATTGGAGCTGTTATACTATGGTTTTATCAGTAACAGCCCTTAGAAAAACCTACCCAGCCACATTGTATTTTTGTTAAAAAAGCCACTACACATCTAAATGACTGACACTGGAAGGATAGTGAGGTGCCAGAACTCATAAGTATTATTCTGACAGCTTTATACAAGTGAATGACACTTTATTTAGACATTTAATGAAGTGAAATTAATTACATGAAATGAGTTCATTTCACTAAAAATGCAATAGTCAATGAAGTTAATAGAAAAAACATTACTCAAAAAATTTGATCACATTACTCTTTGACAGTTACAACACATTTCCCTGCATCCTCTGCATCAGACTGTAAAATCAAAATAAATGTTCAAACGAAACATTTTCACACTTAAATCTAATTATGGTAAAATCTGTAAAATAAATACAGAACTGAGTAAGGCCTGAAGTATTAAAGTGACAAAGAAATAAGGACCAACCTTGGTGAGATATCACAGCCCTGCTGCATGAAGGCCCCAAGAGAGAACCATAGGCTGTTAAAAATCCCAAAGTCATTAGGCGGGTCTGGAGGGGTCTGGGGGTCTTTGGCTTCATCAGTCTCATCCAGTTGCCACTCATAGGGACTAAAGCGGCTCACTAGGAAAAGCACCACACTGACACCGATGTAGGCAAAAACGATACACATCCAAATCTCATATGCCAGAGGGTCCAGGAAAGAGAACACACCAGGTTTGGACTTCTGAGGTTTCTTGATCATAATGGAGATGCCCAAACTCATAAAGGGCTTAGAAAAGTCAATGACTTCTTCTCGCACAAGTGTGATTGTTAATGGTGCGACGGCTATATCAGCTCTCTGGAATTGGGGACATGAACAAAACATGTTAATGCAGAACACACACTTGTGCAATAAACAAGCAACATAATACAATTATTACACACACATACATATGTGTCATTGAATAAGTCCTCTGCACTTCAATAACTGTCTGGTTTAGCTCAGCTACCAAATCTGACCTCCGAAGGCTACGTCAAATAGTTCGGAGTGTGAATTACTGGTACAACCCTCCCTACTCTCCAAAAACTGTACTTATCCAAAGCGAGTAGAAGGGCTGCCAAAATCACTCTGGACCCCTCACACCCAGCACACTGCTTCTTTGAACTTCTACCTTCTGGTCGACGCTACAGAGCACTGTGCACCAGAACAGCCCGACACAGAAACAGTTTCTTCCCTCAGGCAATCCATCTCATGAACACTTGATGATAGTAATTGTGAAACAAACATCACTACTTGCTATACACATTTTATACACATATACACTTATTTAACAACATACTTCAACATAACAGCTGCACATATAACATGGTATATAGTAATATACCTGTACATACACTTGTCAATTTGTATATTTGCATTCACTACTTACTTCTATTTTTAAAATATATTTATTATCTGTTTTTTATCCTGTCTCTGTAATTCTGTTGCACTGTAAAAGCGAAAACAAATTCCTTGTATGTGTGAACATACCTGGCAATAAAGCTCTTTCTTATTATGATTCTGATATAAACAGGTAACGTCAAAATTATTAGCCTGCTGTGAATTATTTTCTTTTTCATTTATTTCCAAAATTATGTTTAACAGAGTGAGGAATTTTTCACAGTATTTTCTATGATCTTTTTTTCTTCTAAAGAAAGTCTTATTTCTTATATTTCCACTAGAAAAAAAAAACATTTAAAAAAAAACATTTTCAATACTATTAGCCCCCTTAACATTTTTTCTATTATCTACAGAACAAAGCATCGCTATACAATGATTTGCTTAATTACCTTAACTTGCATAATTAACCAAATTACGCCTTTAAATTGCACTTTTACTTACACTTTTATCTTGAAAAATATATAGTAAAATATTATGCACTGTCTATATATATAACATTTCACCATCTATGTGAAAAGCCAGCTAAAATCAATTTTTTAGGACAAATCATTCTACACAATGTAAAAAATATTTTGTATTAAATATAACCTTGATATCTTTAATATTGACGAGTTAGGCCCTGTCAAATATTTGCTCTAAAATGACTGGGTATAATACAGCAGCTTTATTTGTAAAATCTAATTTTAGTAGAAAATGATAATAAATGTAATATAAATGTATTATTTACAAATATAGAAAATATAAATTACTATAGAATTTTACATGTGTTAGCATTATATTGGATGTATACACAGTCGATCGCGTAGCCAATTTAGGAAAAAAAAAAAAAACTATATGAGACAAACTTTCCTTCAAATTCATTCCCAGCTTTGTCCAAAATAACGCTTCATAACTGCTGACAGAGAAGTTATCAAAGCACAGCATTAGTAAGTAGTGGAGAACGGGGACAAAAGTAACAAAGTAATTTTCTCGAAGCCCTGACAACATCTGCTTTGCAGGCTATAACAGCACATTCTGAATGCAACCCTGGATTGAGCTGCCAAATATCACATGATTTCGGGACTGCATCCCGCTGTTAGGTCTGGATTTCAGTTTTTCATCCACTCTGGGGTGATTTTGAGTCTTAATTTGGCCACAATTTTCTCTCTGTTTTAGCAAAAGGAATAATTTATGGTGACAAATATTATTTTGAAACATATTTTGGGTAAATGCTTTGAAGATTTTCTGAAATTCAACAATACACAATTTACTACCATTTTGTTATGTTTGTGGCTGTTTTTGCCTCATTGACTTACATTATAATGACATTTTTTTGATTAATCATGTATTCTTGAAGGGGTTCCATCTCCATCATCTTTTTTTCTTTTTCATTTTAAGCATAATTTCCAATGTTAGCACATTGTTTTACAGTTTTACTATTTTACAGTTGATCTCTCAGGCTGATAGTAAAGAAATTAAACAGATAGCCTAATGCTCATGTATTTTCTATACAGTCTTGAATCCATCAGCTTGGGGAATTGGAAGTAATTTCACTGGATTTTTCTCCATTTACCAAATGCAAAATGGTGGGGTTTCTGGGTGCACTATGAAAAGTGCCTTTGAGATCCAGCAGCATTGAAATAAATCAAAGTAGTGCATGCTGGGAGAGAGCATGTTTGAAACCCAGTCTCACCGCCAGACCTGTCTGGCTGCAATGGTAGTTAAACAACAGCTAACTATTTCTAGTCATGCTCTTTACCATGGCTAAAAAAACATGAAGGCGATTTACTTTTTCCAGTCCACTTATTTAACAGCAATTTCTCTCTCAATATAATTTATGCATTTATGTTCATAAATAAAAGAGACAACTGCAGAAGGAAGTTTTGTCTTTTACTACATAGTTCATTATGTATTTACTACTTACCCCATAGACAAGTTCACCCACCATCCCATTCCAAGTCTTGGTTTCAGGGTCACGGGCACCATATTTTCCATCCATGACTATCGACAGTCTGTACTTAATCCCAACATGTTTGGCAATCTCAGAAGCTAAATCAACACAGTAGCCTTCATACTTGTCATTGCCTTCCAGATGCATGTGATTTTTCTTGTACATCACATATGGCGCTTCCTGTTAATCAAACAAATACTCATTTATTACAATCTTGAATTTTGCTTTCATTGTTTGGTGTTACAGGCACCAGAGCTAACTTATCAGTCACAGGCAGGGAGGCACACTAGCATTCCATGACTGTGCATTCATACCCATTCTCTCACAAGCATAATCCACCAAACTGGAACACATTCAATGGGAACACATTCAATGGGAACAACAGAAGCAACAAATGGGAGACTGTGGGACTTTGATCCACATGTGGCCATTGTCAGACAGCAACACAGATTTGATTTGTGCTAATTGTCCAAAACCTTCTAAGTGGCCAAGAGCGCTTAATGCTTTGCAACTTAAGAAAACACATGCATAGGAAAAAAAAACAGCAGCAAATTAAGAAAACGTCTTCATCGCCTTGACAACATCGGTGCTGACAATACTCACAATGCAAACACAAATAGAAAACATGGTGCAAATCCTCACAACATATGCAAATATCACAGACCACAGAGAAAATATATTTAAAAAAAAAAAAATTATGGACACAGTTTTGATTTGTTTATTGTGCAGTAACTATTGGTCAGTGAAATTGTAGGTGACCTGAAGTCTGAGTTTTTTGTTTATTATTAACACCCTGCTTTGTCTTTTGCATATTAGCCTATAAAAATCTGCCAATTAACTGTGAATCATTATTAGATATCTAAATTAACTTCCTAAATTAATATCCTCAACTAAACATAAGTTCAAGGTTAATAAAAATACATTCACAAAGCTTTATTGTTAAAACAAGGCCAAAATAAGTTGCAGATAAGAATAATAATACTAAAAAAATAGTCAGGCCCTTTTAGTAGGTTTTTAGAAAACATAATACAAATACAATATGCTAACGTCAGTCAACTTGTTTTTAGTTTTCAGATCAAAATGTGCACTTGCTGTGAAGATTAGAAGCCTGTTTTTTTTCTAGTTGTGTTTGTGTTGTGAGGATTTGTAGCACGTTTTGTTATTTGTGTTTGGCTGTAAGGATTTGCAGCGCATGTGCTGTCAAACCAATGAAGATATTTTTATAATTTGCTGTTTTTTGTTTTTTCTTAAGTTGCAGTGCGTTAAGCTCTCTCAGCCATCGTATTTAAGGCCCTGGTATTAACATACATATCAGGTGATCCAGTCACAAGTGGTAAACTGAGAGAATTGTTTTGTCCGCACCCTTAAATTTGTTGGCTTGAGTTTGGGCTCTCATGGGTATCAGCTCCACCCCTAATGTCTTGGGGAATGTTTCAAATTTACAGGCAGGTGTTTGATATACTATAAAAACTAAATTAAAAATATAGCATTAAAATGGCTTAAATTTGATAGAGTACAACTTTTAGTTACTTTATAATTCTTATCAGAAAGAATAAGATTTGCCATCCTACATTCGTTTTTCTTTGTGTAGTGCTGATTATATTATTTTGCTTATAAAGATATGCACAATAGAAACCCTAACTTTTGACAAACTCTAATGTTACAGCAATATGAAAAACAAAATCTAATTTTTGAGAGAGATCCAACCCTAGCAACATAAACTGTTGTTATGGGTTCAAACAGTAATGACTGGTAATAATAACCCAAGCCTATTACAGAGAAGCCTGCAATTTTTAGTCCAACAAAATAAATAAAATAAACTATCTGAACATCTTGCTTTTAATCCAATTTAGTTGTTCAACAATTCAAGTGTTTGACTTCAAATATTGATCAAATATTCTTTGCAACACCACTTCAAATCCACCACTGGAATAATTCTGATAAAGGGTGTTTTAGTTTCAGTAGCATGTACTAATATTTGAAAATAAAGAGACAGTAATATCTGCTGTAAAGAAACAGAAAAAGAGAACAGCAAGGAAGTGATGGTATTGTTGAAATGGCTGTTGCTCCAAGCACAAATGAAACAACTATGTAAATATAAACTAGACTACTGTGAACTAGAAGAACATGCATGGCATTGTTATTATGGGCATGTCATAATATGAAAATCATTCTAGATGCACTGTTAGATTGTTTAGACTTTTTAGAATGCATATTAACTTGTATGGATAGTTCACCCAAAAATACAAATTTCCTTACCCTCTGGGAACAAGTGGTTTCAACATCTGTTATGTTGAACAAAAGTTAGTTTGAAAAAAAGTTAGAAAATGTTGACCATTAGTGAAAAGTATGTGGTTTTGTAAGTGAATAATTGCATGTTTTCACCATTTTTCAACATTCTTTTGTTTTCAAAAGAAAAAAAAAATTACTCAATCAGGTAAACAATGCCATAATTTTCCTTTTTGGGTAAACTATACCTTTTAGCTTGTTTTCCACTGACCAGTTAAAATGCACAGCACCATGCATTTAAATTCAATGCAATTTTTGCATTTATCTGAATCTGGCAGGCTGGATGAAAAATGTAAATTCACTCTCTAGCTATTCAGATTTTAATTCCATCCATCTGGAGGATATCCACATATTTGGTACTTTTTAGTTTTAGAATCAGTTTTGGGAGCAATGCCAATGTGGGACTGCAAGAAGATCTAAGTAATATCTGACATGTGCAGGGAATCAGAATGTCACTAATATATTTTGCTGCAAGTCCAGATAATGCCTTGTAAACAATTACAGCTATTTTGAAATTAATCCTAAACTTTACAGGAAGCCATATAAAGATCCTAAAAAAAAGGGAAAAGTGGTTCCTCTTTTTGTTCCAGTAAGAAGCTTTGCTACAGCATTTTGAACAATTTGCAGATGAGCAATGGCCTTCTAAGGCAAGCCCCAGTATAGGGAATTACAAAAATCTATCCATGATGTCATGAAAGCATGGATTACAGTCTTCAAATCTTTGTGAGGCATAAACTTAGCGATAGATATCAGGTAGAAGAAACTACCCTTTACCACTGTGCTAATTTGCTTCTCACAATTGAGAAATGAATTGAATTTAACCCCAATAACATTTTTACATATGGTTGAACCCTGGCAATGAGAGACCCAAAATTAAAAACAGATGAAGATCAAGAGTTTCCTAAAATCTAAATTTTGCTTTTGTTTTCCCAAAATAGTCAAAGAGTACATCCAAGGAACCACTACTATCAGTTTTAAATGGAAGATAAATCAGTGAATTGTCCACATAACAGTGGTAGGTGATCTTATATTTACTAAATATGGAACCCTGGGGAATCGTATAGAGAGAAAGGAGAAGATGGCCTAAAGTGGACCCTTGAGGCATACCACATGACAAGACAGCCAACGAAGTAGAACCAATGGTCACTGAGAAAGTTTTGTCTTTGAAGTAGGAAGCAAACCACTGCAGGGCAACACCTTGTATGCCCACCACCTTTTCAAAACAATGTAATAGGACACTATGATCAATTGTCAATTCTGAACTCAAATCGAGTAAAACAAGAACTGCACATAAACCAGTGTCCAGAACTTGCAAAAGGTCATTGCTGACCTTCAACAATGCAATTTTTGTCTGCCTGAAAAGTATCAAAACATTGGACATACTGATAAAAGAATACAACCTGCTAATATACAACTCTCTCCAACAGTTTTGAGATAAAAGACAACTTAGAAATAGGTCTAAAATTACTAAGAGTAGATGGATCAAGATAAGACTTCTTAAGCAAAGGATGTTGCTCTCTCCTGCTGTTCCTGTTACTCTCTCCTGCTGTTTCCTGTTGCTCTCTTGCCGAGTGTAGCTGTAGCTTAGCTCGCCTGCTCTGCTAAGTTCAGTTTTTATTTTAAATTTGATTACTAGTCGTTGCGATCAAACTCCGCCGATCATATTAAATACTAACTCCATAAATATTAAATACTGCCACTGTGAGCTCACTATGTTAGCATCACAGCTAACATATTTCAACAGTCCAGCTGAAAGTACTTTTTAGCTCATCTTTGGCCTGTTTTTTTCTGTCCTATATAACTGTTTACAATCCCATATCAAGACTATAAAACTCCATTGATCAAATTATATACTAGTCTTTAATTTTAAATCTCTTCCACAATCACAGCATAGCAGCTCACGTGTAAACACCCCACAGTTGTACTTTTTATTCAGACTCTTGCTTGCTTTTCTTGCTTTCATTTCCAGTTTGTTTGCTGATTCACATCTGTTTTTTCTTATGTGTGTCTTAGTTTATTTACTTACACGCGCCTAACTGCACTCTTTATATTGTACGTGTGTATTTCATTCCGATTTTTGCTCGCACTTATTGCTTAATTTTTTGCTTTCACTTTCTAGTTTGCCAACTCGCGCCTGTTCTCTCTCTCTCTCTCTCTCTCTCTCTCTCTCTCTCTCTCTCTCTCTCTCTCTCACTCGTGCTCTCTCTCTCTCTCTCTCTCTCTTTCTCTCTCTCTCCCTCTCCCTCTCTCTCTCTCGTGCTCTCTCTCTCCCTTCAGTGGCTATTGCTCATTTCATACTCACTCTCCAGCTCCCTTTAACTCAATATACTGCTGTGGTAAGTCAGAATTTACTTTAACTCGCGGTGAGTAAAAATGGCTTCTCCTGTTCTTGTCATGTGCATTTCCTGCCACATGATTAGTGTATTTCTCTCTGTCAGCAAAGAGGGCTGTACGTGTGATAAATGTAGGGAAATAGTCAGGCTGACAGAGAAGATCTCAGAATTAGAAACTTTAATTGAGGATAGTAAAAGTGCTAGGTCTCTAGATAAGGATGTGACTAGCTTAGCATGCCATTCACATTGTTCAGCTCCGATTGTTGTGTCTTCGCAGAGAGACAGCTGGGTCACTGTGAGAGAATCTAGAGGTGGGAGAAAACACTGTATGTCCGTTCCAACATCAAACAGGTTTAGCTTCCTCAGTGATGCACCCACTGATAAACCTGATGAAAGCGCCCTAGTAATCGGCAACTCCATAGTACACAACGTGCAAATAGAGACACCAGCCACCATAGTCAAATGTCTGCCGGGAGCCAGAGCGCCTGACATAAAGTCAAATTTAAAAGTCTTGGCTAAATCTAAACGTAAGTTCAATAAGATCGTTATCCACATCGGTGCTAATGATGTTCAGCTTCGTCAGTCGGAGATCACTAAAAGTAATGGTAAAGAGGTGTGTAATCTTGCAAAGACAATGTCAGACACCGTAATATGCTCTGGTCCCCTGCCCGCTTATCGTGGTGACAAGTTCCACAGCCGACTCTCATCACTCAATGGCTGGATGTCAAAGTGGTGCCCACTGAATAACATAGGTTTTGAAAAACAATTGGCCAAGTTTTTGGGGTAGGCAGCTCTCCTCTTTAGTAATCTGGCATATAGTCTTAATGTTGGCACTTGACTAACTGGGGCCCAGGTCAGGGAGCAGACAGATTGGCTTAACCAACAGTCTGCTAGCCTCCACAGTTTACCTAACTCAGATAATCTGCAGCACATAGCGCCACCTAGATATAAAAACATAGATACTGTGTTTCCCAAACCCATCCAAAGGTAACAATCTAATTGATGTTCATCAAATAAAAAATAAAGGTAATCCAAAGATAAAACTCAGATTATTGAACATTAGATCACTCTCCTCTAAAACTTGTTTTCTTAATGATTTGATAACTGATCTAAAGCTAGATACACTTTTTCTAACAGAAACCTGGCTAAAACTAGATGATTACATGACCCTAAACAAGTCTTCACCTGAAGGATATCATTACAAACACGAGTCACGTCCTAAATTTATATTGGCAATTGTATATAGGCCTTCAGGGCACCATACCAACTTTACAAAAGAATTTGCTAATTTCTTATCTGAAACAATTCTGGCCACAAATAAAATTTTAATTGTTGGTGATTTTAATATTAATTGAGATAATAAAAAAGATGCGACGTGCTCTGCATGTCCTTCATCACCGCGTCGTCGGAAGATGGTCCTCTGGGCATTATCGCCACTTATGTGGAGTGGACACTGGCGAGAAATTCACCACCCATCTGCAGGGAGCGCTTGCCAGAGCCCACCGCAGACAGAGAGCCACCCCCTGTGTACGAGCCATCGCCACCTAGAGCGACAGAGCGAAGTTGCACCGAGATGGAGGAGCTCAATTCACCGTCTGACCAGGTGCGTGAGCCGGCAACACCGCTAAAAGGGGGAGTCCTGGCGGACTTCAGCTAGGATGGCGAGAGTACCACCCACCCCCCCTCTACAGATGGGCAGCTGCTGGACACTGGGAAGTTGCTCACAGACTTCTGGAGCGAAGTCATGCCCCTTCCGCTGTTTCAGTACAGCAATGAAATTCTTCTGTGTCAACTATTTCCATACAGTTTTTTAATCTTAGTTCCCCATGATACTCCTACCTCCAGAGTCGTGAGTAGCTTCCCACGGTCTCTCAGGACTGCAGCCAGTCAGCCAGCTCCAGCACTGCTGCAGTCAGCCAGCCCCCCAGCTCGCCCTCAAGCTCCAGTAATGGAGCTCGCTTTTGGGGGCTGCCTGTCAGCGTCGCCCAGCGTCAGCTCCTCCAGCCTTCGAGCTGCGGACTCCACCTCGGCCCTTCGATCCTAGGGCTCTGCGTTGGCTCACTCCTCCCTCGTCTCCGTCATGGGCCGTCTGCCCACCAGCTCCACCAGGCTCCCTTGTCCTTCCGGCTCCGCCTTGGTCAGTCGTTGCCCTTCCTACACCTCTGGACTCCACTCCTTTGGCTGCACCTTGTCGCACCGTCCTACCGGCTGCGTTGAGCTCCTCCTTCCCTCTAGCTACACCTTTGTCCTCTGTTGCTCTGGCTCCGCCGCAGGCTTCCGGAACCCCGCCGTCGCCTTGCTCGGGGTGAGCCGCCTGCTTCACCCCACCCCTCAGGGACGCCTCTCCATCCCCTCCTTGGGCTCCACCGCCATCAGCAGCGTCTCCCTCAGTCGGCCCCCTGGAGTTGGCAGCCACTCCTCCTCCATGGTCCCTCCCTTCCTCGACTCCGTCCAGGGCCGTCCTCCTGGCTGTGTCCTGTGTCTTCCTGCTCCAGCTCCCTTCCTGGTTCCTCCCTCCTGAAACTCCTTCCTAATTCCTCCTCCTAAGACTCCTCCCTGGCACTCTCCCCTTCCACCCTCCCTTTAATTGTTGTTGTTTTGTTGAAGGCGCGAGGACGGGGGGTGTACTGTCAGGGTTCTGTTGTGTTCCATGTGCTTTTGTTGTCGTCATGTGTTTCCTTTGTTCTGTTTCCCACCAATTTTAGTGTTCTTTATTCCACCTGTGTCTTACCCCTGTGAATCATCTGTCCCATTAGCCCTCGTGTATTTATACCCTTCTGTTTGTTAGATTAACTGCCTGGTATTGTAGTGTCTATGCTCCGTTGTATTGTCCATGCTGTCATCACCCCATGTCCTCCCAGAGTTTCCTGTATCTTCCAGTGCCTGTGTTTGTAGTAAGTGTTTGTTAATAAATTCGTGTTCGTTTAATCCCGTGTTCTTGTACCTTCATGTCCCTCAACCCGAGCGTGACAGTGGTTACATTTCTTTCTTAGTGTTATTAGACCTCAGTGCTGCATTTGATACAATCAATCATAATATTCTCCTTGATAGGCTTGAAAATTATGTTGGTATTACAGAAACTGCACTGGCCTGGTTCAGGTCTTATCTATCTGAACGTTATCAATTTGTTAATGAAGAGGCACCATACAGATCAAAAGTACACTGTGGGGTACCACAAGGCTCAGTTCTTGGTCCCTTACTTTTCACACTATATATGCTACCGCTAGGCGAAATCATTTAAAAAATTGGAGTTAGCTTTCACTGTTATGCTGATGATACACAACTTTATATCTCCTCTCAACCTGATAATTGTATGAATTTACAAAATTAACAGATTGTATAGCTGATATAAAAAAAATGGATGACTAATAACTTCTTATTACTAAATTCAGATAAAACTGAGGTCTTGCTTATTGGACCCAAAAACCACACACGCAAAACCCTGAATACTGACTAACCCTTGATGAACCCTTTTAGTTCAGTCCTCATCTTCAGTTAAAAATGTAGGGGTGATTTTTGATAGCAACCTGTCGTTTGAAGGCCAGATTTTAAGCATCTGTAAAACTGCATTGTTCATTCATTCATTCATTTTAATTTCGGCTTAGTCCCTTTATTCATCTGGGGTCGCCACAGCGGAATGAACCGCCAACTTATCCAGCATATGTTTTACGCAGCGGATGCCCTTCCAGCTGCAACCCATCTCTGGGAAACATCCATACACTCCTATTTACACTCATACACTACGGACAATTTAGCTTACCCAATTCACCTATACCGCATGTCTTTGGACTTGTGGGGGAAACCGGAGCACCCGGAGGAAACCCACGCCAACACGGGGAGAACATGCAAACTCCACACAGAAACGCCAACTGACCCAGCCGAGGCTCGAACCAGCGACCTTCTTGCTGTGAGGCAAACGTGCTATCCACTGCGCCAACGTGAGGCCCAAAACTGCATTGTTTCATCTTATAAAGGTTGCCAAGCTTTGACATATGCTATCAATGTCTGATGCGGAAAAGCTTATTCATGCTTTCATGACCACTCGGTTAGACTATTGTAATGCGTTACTAGGCGGTTGCCCTGTTGGCCTAATTAACAAACCTCATATCTGACACCTAAACTCCGGAACAGCCTTCCTAGCACAGTTTGGGAAGCAGATACACTCTATCAGTTTAAAACTAGAATAAAGACACATCTCTTTGCATTAGCATACACATAAAACACAAATGCTTTTGAAATCCTCTAAAGGATTGTTAGTCTGCATTACCAGAGCCGGGAACACTTCCCAAAAGACATTATAATTTGAACGGCATCCGTGCTTATGTTAGTCTGTTTTTATTATTCCTGAGCTTTCCATAATCCTGGACCAGGCCATATCCTGAGCAGCTACTGTGGTGGTCATGGAGGAGTGGAGAGCATGAGACTGATTCCTGTAAGACCCCAGTGACAGATGAGTCTTCGCATTGATCCTGAAGGGCCACCCTGTACACAAGCCAGTGACACTGTGACCTCTCCCACCTGCAGCTTCTTCACGATGGACATCCAGCTTTCTCCAGCCTCCGCCACTTAGACTGCAGCTCTGCACAAGAAGTTTGGCCATAGGAGAAATGATCATGCCCAACTGAGCCTGGTTTCTCTCTAGTTTTTTTTCCCTTCACTTTCATCAATTGGTGAAGTTCGTTCCTCACCACTGTCATCACTGGCTTGCATGGTTCGGGGCCTGTGGAGCTGCGCATCGATGGATTTTCTCTTCAGTGTTTGGACTTTCAGCAGTGAAAATTTACCACACTGAACTGAACTAAACTGAACTTAAACTCTGAAAATTGGACTGACACTGTTTCAATTAACTATAATCTCCTATGTTAAGCTGCTTTGACACAATCTACATTGTAAAAGCGCTATAGAAATAAAGAGGAATTGGATTAAATTGAATTAAAACTAGCTGGTACAACACCATTTGACAAAGAACTATTAATGGCCAGACATAAGGTTGCAAACACTTCCTTGAAAAGAGAAGCTAAAATGACATCATTCACAACTAGAGAATTTAGCCTTTGAAATTATCTCAACTAGCTGTTCTGGTAAAATTGGCTAAAAACAAGTAAGAAAATCGGATCGTGAACATTATATTAGGGGAACATATGAAGAAATAGTATTTTAGTCATTTCTTATGTCTAAACAGTAATAAGACAGAAGTAATGCTTATTGGCTCACCACATCAAAAAGCAGAGCAGACTTCCCTAAGTTTGGATGGCTCTGCTTTAGAGTTTCAAACTAAACAAAAAAATCTGGGTGTGGTATTTGATGCCAACATTACATTTGAACCGCATATGCAGAACACAGTCAAGACATCATTTTTTTTTATCTGAGAAGCATTGCCAAACTTTGTCCCATGCTGACCTTTTCTGTTGCTGAAAAATGTATTAACACCTTTGTATTTTCCCGTATTGAATATTGTAACACTGCTGGATGGGGTTCCAAAAGCTACCCAAAACAGGTTACAATTAGTACAAAATTCAGCAGCTAGAATTCTGACTAGGACCAGTGCAAGAGAGCACATAACCCCTAATTTAAAAAGTCTGCAATGGCTTTCTGTCAGTTTTTGAATTGATTTTAAAATCCTCATGCTTACGTACAAGGCCTTGAATGGTCTAGCATCACAATATTTATCTGAGCTTTTAATCCCAAACACTCCTAAATGTGCTTTACGCTTGTCTGATGCTGGTCTTTTAACTGCTCAATCAACGCGGCTAAAATCTATGGGAGACCGGGCATTCTGTTCATTGGCACCTAAATAGTGGAACTCTTTAGCCCCTGACATTCGCAATGCAGAACCCCTGAGTATTTTTAAATCATCTCTTAAAAATGTCTTTTTAGGGTAGCTTTTATTTGTTATTGATTTTTAGATTTATTAGTATTATTTTATGTGTTTTTAAAATTATTTTTATTATTACACTTTTTGCATTTATCCTTGTGTCTTTTACAGCTGCACATTTTATGTCTGTAAAGTGCCTTGAGATGCTACTTTTAAAGGGTCTATATAAAATAAAGTTTCTTATTATTATTGTTATTATTATATAGTAATAGAAGCCTTAATATCCATTACTTTATTATAAAAAAAAACTTTCAAACGTCTCATAGGTCTTTGAGGATGCACCAAGAGAGATGCCAAGTGTTGGATTTAAAATTGACTCTTAAACAGCATCCTTGGACGATTCATCTTTTTTTTCAATTAGTTTGCAAAAAAAAAAAAAAATTGATTTAGCCTCTTTAACTGATATTTGGTTTCAAAGACAGCTTGTGATGGAAAAAGTTATTTAAAATAAATGATTTGTTTGATATTTCCATCCAATCCTGAGAAATAATTCTCAGAAATTGACCATGCCTGTGTTTGTTGTCTTTTGCTAGTTAGCTTAGCTAGCATATCAAGGCCATCTTCACCACATACGGTGCTGTACTTGGAGCATTTAATGGTAGACACCTTTTTGAACAAAGATTTTAAGGATTTACAGAATCGCAATTTTGGTGTAAATCACCAATCAACTGCGCATTGTAATGGATTGCCGCGAGATCCACAATGGACATATCAAGGATGGCACAGAATTTCCAAGAAATTCTTCCAGCAATTATACAAGTCCACCGAAAATGGAAAAAACTGTTCAAGTTGTACAGTTCCAAGTCATAGTTAATAAAAATAATATCCAAAAGCCGAAGCAGTGAGGTAGAGAGAATTAAAAACATAAACAGAGATACAACATACCAAGTCAGTGAGCAAAAGGGACATCATTCTTGTATGTTACACCAGTCAAAATTGCTTTGTTGTTATAGATGTCCAGGTGTGCCAAGATGTTGGAAACCATAAAATATAATCCAACACAAGTTTTGATTTCATGCAGGAAGGCAATCCTGGCAGACCATCCGGTCACAAGCTTATCCAAGGCTGCAACGAGGAGTCATCCGAAGCTGATCCCAGGCCGATTCAGATTATTCAGCACTCCCCACCTCAGAAGATCACCCAGCCGAATGCAATCAATTTTAAGCCAGCGTTAGTCCATTCAACGGAAACAAGCGCCGCACTGTACCTCACCACAGGTAAGGAGGAATTAAAATGGACTAAAGGCAACCTGCCTTTGATGGTGTCAGCAGTAATAAAATTGTAATAAAAATATAAAGTAAACATAGCTGCAGACAGCAATGATATGGTCAAGCAATCCATAGACAGACTGATCAAAGCAGTCCAGAGGCAGAAAGAACAAAGCAGTCCAGAGTCCATAAGCAGCAAACTCTACAGAGAGCATCGGATCAAATAAAACAATGAGTTCTGAATACATTTGAAGTTTATTTTACTTAAAGAAATCATAAAATCATTAAAAAATGATTATAATAATTTATTTGTTTATAACTTTTGACCAATAGGTGGTGTTGTTACCAAATTTATATGGTGTGGTCAGTGTGAGGTAGCAATGACACACATCAAATTTGGTGTCAATATGTATAAACATATTTCAAAGAAACTCATGAATGTTGCCCTATGCTGGTTTAGAACATATGACCTCACTGTTTATAATGCATTGCTTAGCACATTGAGCTAGCTGCTCAGGCATGGGCAAAATGCTTCCAATTAGAGGTGTGATGGTGCGTTCACGCCAGACGTGGATGAAGCATCAAGCACGAGTGATTTACATGTTGTGAGTCACTCAAGTTGGGAAATTGGAACTTCAGCGAATTTGTGCCTTGTTAACCAATCAGGAGCTTGCTCTTGTAGGGGCGTGATTATGATGTAGTGTGTGTTGTTGGTGTCCTGAGGGGAAATCCTCTTGCTGACACTGGACAACAGCTCATCAAACTGGGCTCGGCTCAGTCTGAAGCACTGCTGAAAGCTTCCATCATCCAGGTACAGTTTCGGGATGAGTTGATGAACTCACAGAGCTGGGTGCACCTCTGAAGAGATCTAGTGCACTCAGACAAGATGCCAAACAAATCTATGCTGTTTTTTCAGCCTTCCTAAAGCACATAAAGCACAGCTACTGTATCAATAAAATCCATGTTAGCCATTTAGCAATGCCTCTAGTGTCACCAGCCAGACAGAAGCCCTGTCCATGACTCGAATCTGCGTCTATTGTAAAGTGAATTTGATGTGCGAATTAAGCGAACTTGACTTGCGAATCAAAATAAGAAAACTCAAATTGTTCATGCATCTATTTATGCGCGAATAGCATGATTTATTCGTGCATGCTGCATCTGGTGTAAACACAGCATTAGTGTGAGAACCAACTCAGCAAAACAATTCTCTAGCACATCAACCAGATTTTCATGCAATTGCACGTCAATGATAACTTGTTCAATGGCTCATTTTTATAACTGAAGAGTCAGATTAAACAGTACAGTAACTGGTTAGCTTTTAACATACTATTATGCTAAGCTAACTAGCAAAAGACAACAAGCACAGGCATGGTCAATTTCTGAGAATGATCTGTTCAATCATTTCTGTGTGGCTCGGGTCAAATATTCTTTGAGCCAATTTTGAACAAAATTGAACACAGTTTGTGGGAGGAGTAGCAAAACATCTGCTTTGCTTTTACTTTTGTATGGCTTACAGACAAAATGGAGGAAAATGACAAATGAGACATTTTTGGAATCGGCATAACTCTCTGGAATGTTAGGTGGCGCTGTCTTCAAACTGCTGGTGTACTTCTGGCACATGCTGTCAATGTTGCAGATTGATTTTTGTGCAGATATGTCACATTTTAAAAAATGTATGACAAAATTCAAAATGGCAGATAGGTGGTCCAGCCCACCCTGGAACAATTGACATCAGCAGATTCGGCATGACCCAAGGAATCCATAGCACCCAACACAATTTTCTGGCAAACTGTTAAAAAATTCTAAGCATAAATATGCATTGTTGGTATCTTCTAATCTGTAGGTGCTCAACTTTGGCATGGACCCTTAGATCATAATCGTAATAACGAATATTTAGTTTCATTTTGATTGATTACAGTTTAGCCAAGATACAGTGTCTGAACCAATTTTTTGATCAACTTTGTTATGTTTGCGACATCATAACTTTTGAACAAAAATGAAAATCAAACATCTTTTTAGTAATTTCTCAGATTTCAGATCATCTGGTAAAAATTTGGGAAAAATTGATTCAGTTTTGAAAGAGGAATAGTGATTAAACATAATACGTCAAAAGATGGCACCATCCCCCTCTCCCCCCTGCACTTCAGATCAGTGAAATCTTTAGGAAACAGAAAAGAAGGAAAGCACCAGGCACAGACGGTGTCTCACCAGCCTGTCTGAGAACTTGTGCTGACCAGCTGGCCTCCATTTTCTCACAGATCTTCAACAGTGCAAAGTTCCATCCTGCTTTAAGCGCTCCACCATCATTCCAATCCCCCCCCAAAAAAAACAAAGATCACAGGACTCAATGACTACAGACCTCTTACCTTAACATCTGTGGCCATGAAGTCATTTGAAAGACTGGTGCTAGCATATTTGTAAGACATCATTGGACCTTTGCTGGACCCTCTGCAGTTTGCCTATAGAGCAAACCGGTCTGTGGACGATGCAGTCAACATGGGACTGCATTATACCCTACAACATCTAGACAAACCAGGGAACTACGCAAGGATTCTGTTCGTGGACTTCAGTTCTGCCTTCAACACCATTGTCCCATCATTGCTCGAGTACAAACTGACCCAGCTCTCTGTTCCTAGCTCTGTCTGTCAATGGTTCACCAGCTTTCTGACCGATAGACAACAGCTAGTCAGAACGGGCAAAATCACATTCGACAGCCGCACCATCAGCACCGACGCCCCCCAGGGATGTGTTCTCTCCCCACTACTCTTCTCCCTATACACCAACGACTGCACTGCAAAAGACCCCTCCATCAAGCTCCTGAAGTTTGCGGATAACACTACTGTTATCGGCCTCATATGGAACGGTGAAAAGTCTGCATACAGACAGGAAGTGGAGCAGCTGGATTTGTGGTGCAGATGCACTTACCTGGAGCTGAACATGCTCAAAACGGTGGAGATGATAGTGGACTTTAGGAGAACCCCTCCCCCCCCTGCACTCCCCCCACTCACCATTATGAACAGCACTGTGGCTGCGGTAGAGTCATTTAGGTTCCTGGGCACCACCGTCTCTCAGGATCTGAAGTGGGACATTCACATAGACTCTATTGTGAAGAAAGTCCAGCAGAGACTGCAATTCCTTCGTCAGCCTGCCTCAGGAGCTGCTCGTACAGTTCTACTCAGCTGTCATCCAATCCATCCTCTGCACTTCAATCACCGTCTGGTTCGGCTCAGCTGCAAAAACCGACCTCTGCAGACTACAGCGAATAGTCTGGACAGCTGAACGAATCACTGGCACTACCCTTCAAGAACTGTACTCTTCCAGTGTGAGTAAAAGGGCTTACAAAATCACTCTGGACCCCTCACACCCAGCGCACTTCCTGTTTGAACTGTTGCCGTCTGGTCGGCTACAGAGCACCAAGCACAAAAACAGCCAGACACAGGAAAAGTTTCTGTCCTCAGGCCATCTACCTCGTGAACAGTTAAATATTCCCCTACTGTGCAATAAACGTGCAATACTTTCTCATACGCACTTGTACACAGCACCTTATAACTTGTATATTTATAACAAATCTGTACGTACAATTCAACATCCAGAGCTTTTTGACTGATTGCATCTCTGTTTAATGTTTGTTGTCTTTTTCATATTTATTTTGTGGTATCACTTGTCACTTTATGTACACTGGAAGCTTCTGTAGTCAAAACAAATTCCTTGTGTGTGTAAGCACACTTGGCAATAAAACCGATTCTGATTCTGATTACTGTACTTTTCAAAATGGCCACTACTTTAATAGGTGGAGTTTTAATGTATGGTATTAAGCTTCAAGTGGTTCAAAAGTTATAAAAGTTAAATTTTGAAATATTCAGGTCTGCTGGTGGAACTATAAAGTAAGGACTAGAGACTTCTTTTGACTACCACTACAATTGTGCCAAGGTTCATAATTTTCCTAGTTATGGTTCATATGGCTGCCATTGACTCTCATTCAGAAAGAAGAAGAAGAAGAAGAGGAAGAAGAAGAAGAAGAAGAAAAATCCTATGGATACAATATGAGCCGTTACCATCTTCAGTGCTTGGCCCCTAATTAAATGGATTTAAATGATGATTGGACAGTGAGCAGCGGCAGTCAGGCAGCACTTTTGAACTTCTGAACTTTTCTTTGAGGAGTTGGAAAGCTTTGTGGGCAGTGGGGTTCCAGGTGATAGTCTTCAGCTTACCTTTCAAGAAGTTAGTGGAAAGTGACAATACTGAAACTGTGGATAGTGTCGGTTGAAATTGGCAAAGCCCAGGAATCATTGCATCTCCTTTACTGTTTATGGTTGTGGCCAGTCCAGGATGAATTGGACTTCCCCTTGTCCATTTGGACTCCTGAAGGGCTAAATCATAGTGGCCATCAGGAGTGATGAAGGCCATCTTTCACTCATCTCCCTTCTGGATACAAGTGAGGTTATAAGCACTCTGCAGGTCTAGCTTGAAGAAGAACTTGCAAATTTCTTCCAGAGCCGCAAGCACCATGGATCAGTAGATATGGCATTTGGCTATTTGGAAATTGAGAGTCCGGTAGTCAATGCAAGGCTGAAAACCCCAATCCTTCATACCCACAAAGAAGAAGCAAGAAGCAGTTGGTGAAGAAGATGGTACCTGTTGTAACACCTCTTACACATACTCCTCTATTGTTCCAGGATGGACAGAAGGTAGATTTTTCCTTTTTGGAAGCTTGGCCCCAGACAGCAGGTCGATGGCACAGTCCCATGGCCAATGAGGTGGAAGTTAAGTGGCTGTCTGCTTTCTTAAGACATTCTTGAGTGCCCTGTATTCAGGGGTGGATCACATCTTACCTCTGATTGTCTGGAATCTTGATGAATGTGAAAGCAACTGCAATATGCATAATAACAGATCAGGGTAAATTAGTGACACAGTTGTCCTTACAGTAATCACTCCAGTCGATGATATCACAGGGGTTTCAGTTGATGACGGGTAATGATGTGATAGCCAGGGTCATCCCCAAATTCTCCAGTACCACAAATTGTATCTCCTCTTGATGTCAGAATTCAATCTTTAGAGTGAGTACATGAATAAAGATTTGTATCATCCCATGACCAAGTGGATTTCCTTGGAAAGCTGGACTTGGTTTAAGCACTCTTGGGAGATGAAGTTCTCGGATAAACCAGAGGCTACGAGAGCTGAAACACACATTGATGAAGTAGATTTGAATAATTTTACTGGCAACTTAGGTTATGACAGGTGAGTTATGATGGGTTTAAGCTGGATGGTACTTAACACTGTATGTGGGGTTTTTGTGGGCCATTGACGGATGTGATCAGTTTTCCCACAGTAAAGACAGGCTTTGTTTGCCAAAGGGCATGCTCTTTCCTTCTTAGAGAGCCTTGTGTAGTCTATTTGCATGGGTTCAGGTACTGGAAAGCATGCAGCAGGCAAGCTGGTGTGCGGCTTCATGTGTATGACAAAAAGCTAAGCGTTGAGATACTGTATTTCTGTACCATATGCTGAATAAAGGCTTCCAATCCTAAAGTCTCATTGTAGATGACCATAGCCAGGCAGATGTCGTTCTGAAGTCCTTGATGATATGCTCCTAGCAGTGCAGATTTATTCCATCCATTAGTCGCTGCCAGTGTACGAAATTGTAGATTATACTCTGTAATTGTAGAGGATCCTTGATGAAGTTGGAATAGCTGGCTTGCTGTGGAATGTGCTCCAGTAGCCATTCTGAATACAATGGGAAATTCAACGGGAAACTTTGCTGGTAGCATTTCAGTGTAAAGGTTCACCTGTAGTAAGAAGCTACTACTATCAGCAGCCTTGCCTGAGTAGGAAGCATGAAGTGCCAAGGGACTGGTGGAGGCAGATGGTGTTGTTGTTGGAGCTTAGACAAGGAATGCTTGGAGCGTGGAAACGAGCTCAGTGAAGAGATATAGATGGTGGCAGTGGCTGAGAATCCATGATAGTTGTTTGTTAAGCATTCAGTCTTTTTTGCAGGACACAGAGAAAAACACAGGGGATAGGT
>CAIGQW010054354.1:751250-785678 GCA_903798125.1 Danio choprae
ATATATATGACAATATGCATGCACAGCTCCTTGTTGTCATTATTGTAAACATTATGTGCATACATAAAGCACATTTTATATAGTTACGGTGAGCCACTTTGTTACAGCCCTGCTATAAAAGTTGAGCGTGTGTTGAGAGCGTCACTGTTAGTCTTTTCTTCTCTGTTATCTATTCTTTTTCTTTTCCACTCGCTTCTTTAACTAAATTAGCATACGAGGAAAAGTTTTTTGGGTTTGTGTGCAGTTGGTTGCCGCTGGGATGGCAGAAGGTTCCATGTATGAAAGACCAAGCCTGTCACTCCGAAACGGCTGCAGATGTGTATCTGAGCCTAGAGTGTCAGTGGAGGAATCGCTCTTGATTATTGGTCAAAAAGTTGGGTTTAAAAATATTGCATTGGCCTCATGCATGAATAAAAAAAGCTGAATCTCTCATAAATGAGTTGACAGTGTGTGGATTATGGGTCAAGGAAACTTTTCTTCCAGTGACCCCATTTTCTGCTCCAGTGACTAAGGTGAGATTTGGAAAGATTGAAAGTCCCATAAAAGCAGTAGCCCTCAGATGTAAAGACACAGCGCAACAGCATATTATTTCTTTTAGGCGACATGTCTACTGTATATGTTTATCAATTCACCAGAGCGGACCTTGGAGGGTTTTTTTCTTCTCCGAGTTACTCACGGAGAGAGTTATGTTTACGGTGTATGCAAGCACAAAAAGTTTAAGGTGTTTTAAGTGTGATGACTTGGGCCATAAGCTCTTTACTTGTCCATGCAAAACTGAACAGCACACTTCTACATCTAGTAGTGTTGAAAACAAAGTCATTTCCCAATCAAACAATGCACAAATTCAGGGAGCCGAGCTACAGAGGACGTAAATGAGCAGCAGGAGGCAAGTGACTTTAATGTTAATGTTGGCTGTGTGGAGCAATCTGGATCCAGTTATTTAGCTGCTAAAGCTGGTGTTAGTGACAAAAATTATCAAAGTGATATAGATGATGATACTACTGCACAAAAAGGTGGTTTGGAGGACAATATGGAGAGTTTATCACAGTATACTGATAATGGAATGAGAAATGAGCAGTGGGCTGGTGTGACTAAGGATGTTGTGAAAGATCTATATACCTTGAGCAGATCAATTTTTTTTCTTGATAAGACAAGAGGAAGAGTAGAGGTTGAAATAAGAGACTACTTCCCTGACGTTGAAAAGTTTATGGCTTTAGTTATGTGCTTTCGGAAAGTAAGCAGCTATGATGAGCTTTCACAACAGAAAACATTTAGTCTTAAAACGTTTTTAACTGATATTAGATCAGGAAAAAGGGTGCAATCAATTATTTTTTCTTTCTTTCTTTTTCTGTCTTCTAATGGAGATCTTAAGGGTGGGTTCTCTTAATATAAATTGATTGAGCGATGGAAGGAAGAATGGAGTTGTATCTAAAATCCCTAGATTCAAGGATCTGGATGCTTTTTTGCAAGAAACTCATAGTATGTGTAGTAATGAAGTTAACTGGGGCTTATGGTGAAAAGGAGACTTATTAGTCTTGGGAGTTCAGGAGTGGCTATTCTTTTCTCTCATAATGTGGATTCTAAAATTCTGTCAAATAAATGATGTTTTTAAAGGATGAAATTGATCATTTTAAATTCCAATTCATAATTATTTATTTTCCAAATAGTGGAGCAGAAAGGAGTTTATTTTTTAAGAAGTTTAAAAATATAGTCAAAGAAGAAAATGAGTATTTGTTGTTGTAGGGGGGTATAGGGTGGTGGAGGGGGGTATTGGAACTGCACTCTTGATTTTATTTGTCAAAGAAACAGGGAAAAAGAATGGGGAATACATTAGCTGTTAAACAACTGAATCTCTCAGATGTGTGAAGAGAGCACAACCCGTCCATAAAGCAATATACTTGGTACAAAGTCTGTAATGACAGGATTTCTGCCACTCATTTGGACCGTTTTAATCCACACAGGCTCATTCTGAAAACGTAGCCCTATGCACGTTTCTGGAGACCGCGAATTATGTGGCCAGAGGTACGTCAGGCTGCATTTCATTTTTTAAACAAACGATATGGGGTGGTATGATGCCGTTCCTTTTTTTGCGTTTACCAGCTGACCGATTACCTCCGTATGGATGGCTTTACGGCTGTAACCAGTTTGTCCCGTTAGCTTGCCATGTACATTGGCGGACTTGAGACGGAGAGAGGAGTTGACCATGATGACGGGGTTCGAGTCCGGTGAAGAACGGTTCCAGAAAGCAGGTAAGACAAAAACAGAATCGAAAAAATAAAATGAACAAGAAAATAACAGGGTGAGAATGTGGTAAAATCTGAAAAAACAGACAATTTCCTGGATTGCTTTTGAAAATTGTTGGTTGGGTTTAGAAAAGTGGGTGGGCGGGTCAATCAATAAAATTGGTTGGGTTTAGGGAAGGAGGAGGGTGGGTCAGTCGATCGGTCAGTCAGACATTCAGTCAGTCAAACAGTCAGTCAACAGCGGCCTCTGGTGGGTTAACGCGAGAACGGCAGGCGCGAATGGCACTTGCGAGAGAAATATGAGATGTCAAAAAGCATACACAGCGGCCACTGGTGGATTCAAGAAAACCAAAACTGCAAAAAACGTACCTCCCGGGATGTATTTCGCAGTCTCCAGAAATGTATCCAGAGGTACGTTTTCACAATGAGCCTGGGTTGGCTTTTATATATCTTGTAACTTGAAAAATGATCCCTACCATACTTTCTGATCATTAACTTGGTACTGTTGGTTTCACTTTGTCAAAACATACACACAAAAGCTGTGAGTGGCATTTGAATGTTAAACTTTTAGAAAATAAAAAAAATTTTCATGAAGCTTTTAAGTTATTTTGGGAAAAAATAGCAAACAAAAAAATGGCTTTTTGAAAATATTATACAGTGGTGGGAAGCTGGTAAAGCACATATTAGGGAGTTTTCTCAGAAATATTCTTCCTTCTCTGTACAATTAAAAAGTTCTTTAAAGTGTTTGGAAAAAGAGATTGTGAACATCAAAATAAAAATATCTGCAAAGGTCTCTTTAAAAGAGCTTTGGACTAAAAAGGAAAAAAAATAAGTCTGATTTTGAAAGAGTTGATTATGAAAGAGTTAAAGGAACCCTCATAAGAAGTCACTATTCAACTCTAAAAGACATGGATGCTCCTACTACCTTCTTTATTCATTTAGAGTGAAAAGATGAACAGCAGAAACTGATGGTTTACTTAAAGGACAGTAATGAGCAGGTCACCTCATACCCATTGAAGATGTGCAAGCTTGCAATAAAATTCTATTCTGATTCATATGCTGCTGAAATTTCTAATGAACATTGATGGATGAACATCTGATGGAATGTCTGATGAACACTGGCTGTTAAGGGGCTCTCTTCAGGCAAATGTTCTGGTCTGGATGGACTACCATCTGAGTCAGTAGAAACTGATGGTTTCCTTGAAGGACAATAATAGACAGGTCACCTCAGTCCCATTGAAGATACGCAAGTTTGCAATAAAATTCTATTATGACTTTTATGCTGCTGGAATTTCTGATTAACATTGTAAAAGAGAACTGCTATAAGATTGACCTGTTTTATCTGATGATCACAAGAAGTCTCACTGGCTGTTAAGGGGCTCTCTTCAGGCAAATGTTCTGGCCTGCATGGACTACCAGCTGAGTTTTATAAATCCTTTTGGCCAATAATAGGAGATGGTTATTTTAGAGTTATTCAGAAATGCTGTAGTGAAGGTATCCCTCCTACAAGCTGTCAATGTCCTCTTTTATCATTGTTGCCAAAAAAAAGGGGATTTAACATTTTTCAAAAATGTGAGACCCATGGCAATTTTGTGTATGGAATATAAAATTTGATCCAAGGTTATTGCAAATAAATTAAATAGTGTGTTGCATGTAATTATAAACAAAGACCAGTGTTAAAAAGAGGTCAATATTGGATAATCTTGACTTAATCAGAGATATTTTTGATTATGATCACTGTAAACATATCAATATAGGCCTGTTGTCACTAGATCAGGAAAAGGCCTTTGACAAGGTTTATTATGGTTTTATGTTTGACACTCTTAGTGCTTTTGATTTTGGAGAAAACTTTATCTCAAAGGTTAAACTTTTATATACTGAAGTAACATGCATGACGAAAGTGGGTGGTGGGCTCTTCCTATTGATGTTAAAAGAGTAATTAGACAAGGTTGTTCACTCTCAGGTCAATTGTACAGTATTGTAATTGCACCTTTGTTGTATAAATTAAAAAGAGAGTTAATGGGGTTACAGGTCAAAACTTTAAACTGTCCTATCAAAGGTTCTGCCAATGCTGACAATATTATGGTTATAATAAGAGAGAAGAGTGATATTCATGTGCGTGAAAAGGCTCTTCAGTGTTATGGAAAATCTTCATCGCCAGTCGTTAATTGGGAGAAAAGTGCTTCCTGCTGGAACAAAGTGGGGACAAGCAGGTCTTAAATATTTAAGTTTTTTTAGGGACAGAAGAGTTCAAGAAGAAAAATTGGGAGAGCCTCAAAGTGAAAATGTGTCTAGAAGAAATTGGTTGCTACCTCAGCTGTCCTATAGAGGGAGGGTGCTGATATGTAATAATTTAGTAGCATCTTCACTTTGCCACAGAATGACAATACTGGAGCCTCCTGAGCATCTGGTGAGAAGAATACAAAAACAAATGGTGTTTTTTTTTCTTGTCAGGACAGTATTGGTTGAAGGCGGAACTGAACTTAAATAGAATAACTCCCTTTTACAGATAAATTTTAAAGTCATGAACACTTTTTAGTTTTTCACAAAGTGCAGATAACTCACAAAAAACTTTGGCTTTTTTAATTAATCCTTGGATTTGGATCTATGGATCAAAGTATAACAGAAGAAACAGAAAAATACATTCTCTGATAAACTTTCTTTTTAGTCAGGCAAAGTTGTCTATAAGGCTACCTAGAAAACATTTTTCAACAATACAGGGACAACTGTAGTAGTGGCTATTTTGAAAGGGTAATTGAAACCTCATATTAAGATTGAGTTCACATATTACAAACTGGTCAATAACATGGAGATGTTTAAAAGCAAATGAGCTGTTAACAAATGTACTGTATTTGTGATGTTGATGAAGATGATAATTTGCTTTTTGTATTTATTTATTTATTGTGGTTTTGTTTTTGAAAATCTTCTATGTATGTACAGTTTTAAATAAAGATAACATTATTATTATTACTGTCATATTAAGAAAATTAGCGTTTTTATGTTTTATTGAATAATTAAAGAAGACCTACAAGTCAAAAGGTCTCTCTCTCTCTTTCTCTCTCTCTCTCTCTTTCTCTCTCTCTCATATGTGAACGAGAGAGTAAGGTATGAGTGATTGTTCATTTTTTTCTTTCTATTTCTTACTTCTTTGGTGTAGGATGTTTAATATAATCAGTGATATAATCATCCGTCTTTCGAATGAGACAGTAAACAGAGGTCCTGACTCTCTGTGGTCATTAAAATCCCATGCCACTTTTCGCTAAGAAGCTGGTGTCCTGGCCAAACTCCCTCCATCGGCCCTTGCCCATCATGGCCTCCCAATCATCCTCATCCAGCAAATTGGCTCTATAACTGTCTCTCCACTCAACCAATAGCTAGTGTGTGATGAGCGCACTGGCGCTATTGTCCTGTGGCTGCCGTTGCATCATCCAAGTGAATGCTGAACACTGGTGGTAGTGTGGGGACACCCCCCTCATGATTGTGAAGCGCTTTGGGTGTATAGCCATACATGATAAATGCGCTATATAGATACACATTACATTACATTACAGTGGTAAGGTAGTCAGAGGGCCGGGGGCTTTTTAGCTAGATAAAGTATGCGGTCAAAATTGACTCAACCGTGGGAGTTGAGAAAAGTAGTTTGGCTGCAGGTATGTTAATTGGATTTGAGAATATTTTGTCTGCTTCATTGATGAACAGCGTGGTTGTCATTTTTGTTAAAACGATCGATTTGGCAAACAAATTTGTTGAGACGGGTTGAAATAAATGGGATTTTCACTCAGGTTCTTCCCATTTCTACTCCATCTAAACATATTACACTTTCAAATGTGCCTTTGTTTATAAAAAACAAGGTTTTAACAGATATGTTATCACGTGATGGCAAATTACTCTCAACAGTTAAGATGATCCTGATCATTTAGACAGTTGTTTTATTTATTGCTATGACCGTCTTGAACATTGGGACCTTTAATGTTAACCGTTGTCGGTGCACTAAGAAGAAAGTTGCTTTATTTATTTATCTGCAGCTCAAAAAAAAGGCTGATGTTATTTTATTTTTGCAAGAAACACATACAGATCAACAAAATCCATGGTGTGCCATGGTGATTGGAAAGGAAAATCTTTACTAAGCCAATGTACATACTTTATTGCTGGTGTTGCATATCTTTATTCTCCAAATGTCAGTATGCAACCAAATGCAGTAGAAATAATACCCGGTAGGATTTTGAGATCTTATACTGTTATAGGGCAGTGGTTCTCAAACTTTTAAGCCAGTGACCCCTAATGTAAGATCAACAAAAACTCATGACTCCCCACTACCAAAGCAATAAAAAATAACTTTTTTTAAGCTGTTACTATACTTTAAAATAATTTCAGCTTACCTTTTAATGGGGAGGTGTACTTGTTTTTGGCAGCACAAAAGCTCCAGTCGTGGCCTGATGGTAGATGCAGATCATCTTCGACATCAAGACATGATTGGTATTTGTTTTTTTATGTATGTAACAGTGGGAAAAGGCTGCTCACACAGAAATATAGATCCAAATGGAGGAAGTACATCTATTGCCACACGAGACAACTCTGTGTATTCGTCTGCTACTGCTATCCAGAATTCAGGCAGTGTGGAATTGGAAAAAAAAGTTTTTAATGTTTGATCACTGGACAGCTCCAGCAAAGCATCTTCCAGATTTGTGGGGAGATGAGTCCTAGATTCAGAAAATGGTTTCCGTATCCAGTCATACAGTTCTGGTTGCGTCTCTTTTGGGAAATACTTCTTAAATTGATCCAAAAGGCTGGGGAGATGACCAGTGATGTATTCTTTCAGGCTTCCAAACTCAGTCCATTGTTCCTCAAGCTCAGGAAACATCTCCACATTTCCTTGTAAAACTCGCTCAGCCCATCTATAAAGTTTTTTTCATAAATCATTAACTTTGTCATTCATTGTCAGGATGTTTGTGTTTAACCCTTGTAATGACAGATTAAGCAGGTTAAGCTTTTCGAATATACATGCCAAATAAGCAAGTTTTGAGAACAAAGCTGGATCTTTCAGGTAGTTGGCGAATTCCAATTTTGAGTCTTTCAAGAATGAGTACACTTTTTTTGCGAAGTTCATAAAGACGCCCAAGTGCCTTACCTTGTGACATCCTGAACGGCAGCTTGTGAAGGCAACGGTTCAGAACTCGCAGATCTAGGATTGGGGTTAACCCACCACTTTTTTTGGGTATGATGAAGTACAGGCTGTAAAACCAGCTCGTCATCTTGGTTGGAGGGACCGGCTTGATTGCATCCTTCGCCAGGAGGACAGCAATCTCCTTGCGCAAGACAGGGGCGGACACGGGGCTGACCCTGGTAAAATACATGCCCGTGAACCTGGGAGGCCGTTTTGCGAACTGAATCGCATAGCCGAGTCTGATCGTGTGAATGAGCCATTGCGACAGGCTGGTCAGCGCTAACCAGGCTGGCAGAGCTCGCGCAAGTGGCATCATCGACACGATCACTGACGCACCAACGGTGGGGCAGCAAGGAGTGGGAGGGCTCACCCTGGGAGCCATGGGGTCCCGAGGAAGAGCAAAAGGTAAGGAAATCACACTCACCTTTCTCCCAGGGTCCTATGGGGGGGCTGGAGTGCGAGAGAAGGGAGCACGTCCTCTAACACACTCTGGGCCCGTGGAGAGATGCACCGATCTTGCGAGCTGGAACGCATAGCATAGCAACTGGCAGTGTTCTGGCTGTCACATTCAGAGAAGGGAGAAAAAAGCTCTTTCTTTGAGAATTTGGTGGCTGCTTGCCGTGAGGCCAGCAGCCTGATGTTGAAAAACACTGTTTGATGTTTTGCTTGGCCCTCCACTGAGGAAAGAGCAAGTCCCCTCCGTCTCAGGGTCGATTCGTGGTCTGCTTACCGGACTTAATGGCGGCCTGGGGCGGGGGCGCTGCATGCCTGCGGGGTGCTCGACGCTGCCGCTTAGCTGGAGGAGCGGGCAGGGGCAGCGGAGCAAGTCTTGAGGCGGGCGCCCTCGGCAAGGAGCAGCCGGGATGGATGGTTCAGCGGGGGAAGCGGTTTTACGAGCCCGCCGATAGATGACTTCACCCATCATGCTCGACTGCTCTTTTACCGCAACAGACATGCCATCGCAGTGATAACATGCACTGCCCGCGAGCACCGCATTAACATGCTGGACCCCCATACATGCCACGCAGTGCTCGTGCCCATCATCCGGGGACCGGGAACCACCACATCCAGAAACGCATGGTCGGAACGACATCTTTAAAATGACGCATTGTTCAACCGTGTTGCTCTTTTAGGGAACTTGCTCTTACTATACAAACCGCTCTTGGAGAACCAGACCATAGAAACGCCCAGGGACAGAAGAATGGACCCAGCTCGACCGCAGCTGCTTGCATTGTAGCTCGCTCGGGGACCGGGAGAAATAGCCTGTCTGTTGCCATCAGCTTTCTCTTTCACTCTCTTTCTCTCGATTGGAGTTGGAGGAACAACAATTTAAATGACTCTTTCAGTTGTGTGAGGCTTCTGAAAGTGAAAAGGTATTGTTTCGGAGCACGGCTGGCATTATTATACACAAATTGATTATGATTGCTGCCAGCTGCGTGCACTGACACCGCCAACTCATTGGCATTTCATTGGCCCATTTTATTACTCTTCAGATGATTGGCTTTCTGTCGAAATCCCCCCATAGTGGAAGTTTCAACATTAGCATTGTAGTTCCCCTCCCACTGGCAAACTCAGGCATACTGTCCACAGTTTCCTCAGCATTTTTATATTTGCAAATTACAAATTTACCTCACTTAGCAGTTAGCAGTGCAGATGCGTGCTGTAGTGATAACTAACATGCTTTTTTAAACACTCTAATCAGTAATAGCTTTAAAAAATCTGAAAATATTTGTTAGAAGCATTCACTTGTAATATTAAATAAAGTATGCATAATTAAAAAAATGACACATTTTAAATCCCTCTTGCAACTCCTTGAAATTATTCTGTTTTGATGTTGTTTTTGCTTAGTTTTCTTTTATTAATGTATATGCACCTAATGTTAATATATCATTGCAGGACTGCACTTTTATTCACTCTTTTAATCTTTTCTGGAAAACTTGGAGAGAGGAGAGAAGTAAATTTCAGTCCCTGAGTCAATGATGGGATGTTCGAAAAACACAAGTTTTTGCCAACACTGCACATAATGTACACTGCACATAATGCTGGAATGCTTCAAAATGAGAATGAAGTCACTTGAACAAGCTATCCTTTGGCAAAGTAGTGACTGTACCAACAATAACTCAACTTTTACTGATTCTGTTGCAAATGATAAACTCATTTAAAAAAAAATCTATTGAAAGAAAGAGGAAAAAATGCTTTCCGGGGACCAGATTTGCACAGCTGAACAATATGGATGCTCCCACATCTTTCTTTTTTGCTCTTAAAAAGAAGCCAAGGGAACAAAAAAGTCTCCATCAGTTGACAATTCAAGGAGGAGGCATGATAATCGATCAACGGGAGATCTAATCTTATGCCCTTTCATTTTATGAAGATTTATACTATTCTGAGTTATGTGATGACACAGCAGCTAATTCACTGTTAAGAGTTGCTGATGTCTATACAAAAGAAACTAGTGGATTTTTCTGAACTGGTCAACACTGGATTTGTGCTGCACAACTGTATTTACCTACTTGTGAAGGAGGTCAAGGTGTGATAGACATTAAAAGTAAAAATCAAGCATTCAGACTGTTTTCAGCCCAAAAGCTTTTGTGTAAAAACAAGTTGGCTGGATTTGTACCACTTGTGCAATCTCGAGAAGAGTAGAAATGTTGAATTATGGATCTTTCTGGATACAAACTAAAGAGATGAACTTAACACAGATTACATCATTTAATAAATCAGTGTTACAAGCATGGAATAAAAGTTGGTGAAAATTAAATACTGGGTGTTGGAGCCACTCTTTTATAATCAAGTGGTTCATGGCACATTGATGTCTTTGAGGGAGAACATAATTAAAAGGAACTGTACAAAATTTTAAAATCTGGTCACTGTGGATGGGTGAAAGTCTGTGGAGGACATAATGGTTTTCACAGGATTAAGATCCCATCATTTGGCTATACAGTTCTTGGAGGAAATGCACTCTTTTTTTCCAGAACAGTATAGAGAACATTTACAAAAAGAAAATCTGATTGAAGAAGTTAAAACTCTGACTCTGGTGGTGTCTTCGGAAGTCAATAGAAAAGGACTGGAACTTTTAAAACATGGATGGTTGATGAAATGTCTAAAAAGGTTTTATACATTTTAGGTGTTAAAAATGCTCACAAGGATACATGGAAAGGATGGCTGATGTTGAAGTGGACTAAAAGGTTTGGGCCTAATTTCCTCTTGAGAGATCAGTGGAGGCACCTTATAGGTCTCCACTTGAGAAAAGAACGGGAGATTTGAAGTAGACTCGCTCATGGGGTGATAACTACGAATAGGCATGTGTCTCACCTTAATCCAACAGTAAGGGGGGTGTTTTTGTGGTGATGAAGAGAATGTAGAATATTTGTTTTTAAGTTGTACATGACAGGAAAACTTTTTTAAAGTTTTAAAAGAGTGGTTTAGAGGTTTTGGTGTAACCTTTTCTTAGTGTATTTTTATAGGGGTAATAAAGTGCAGAATGTTGAAAAAGATAATATTTACTCTTTTAAATTATGTTATTGGTACAATTATCAATTTAAAAAGCCAGGAAAAACAGAATACCAGGTGTTAGTAGAACAGACCCAGTGGTAATGTTGAAAGGTTTAATTGAAAATAGATTGAAAATTGAATTTACCTTCTATGAATTGGCTGGAAATTTAATAACATTTGGAGACAATGGCATGTTGGAGGGATTATATGTTGTATTTATGAGATCAACTTGTTCTTAATTTATAAAAAAACAAAGGTATTGGCTCAATATTATTTAAATTGTTTTTGTATAATTAACTTAAAGATTAAGAAAATATGTTATGAATGAAGATTTAATCTACTGATAATGATATGATGAAAATTGCATTAAATAAAGCTGTTTTAAATCTCTCTATCTCTCGGTGTATGCTGGCAGTGTTGGGGCATATATGAAGGTGATAACAGGGAGAGTTTGACTGAATTGGTGTTTTTTAACGCCTAAACTTTTCATTTTCTCTTGTTTTTCAAATCACATGTATGAAAACATATGATTTTTTTTTCTTTTCCCATAAGTGAGTTTTTTGTGAACTTTTTAGGTGGCGTTAGTATGGCGTCTATCCCCAAGGGGGTAGCACCACCTGTTTCGCTTCGCCATGGAGTAAGCTGTGTGCCAGTGCAGGGAGTTACTGTTGAAAATGTGCTGGTAGCAATCGGGGAAAAAGTTAGATATTAAAACATTACTTCTGCATCCCGAATGAATAAAGCCATTGTGGTGTTCGTCGAGAAAGAGAAGCTAGTAAATTATTTGATAACCGACGGAATTGTGGTAAGTGGTGATTTACTTATTATTTCACCACTTGTTACTCCAACGACTAAAGTTACAGTGTCTAATGTGCCTCCATTTATTCGAAATGAGGAAATTGAGAAAGCTCTGGAAATGTAGATATGGAAAACCGGCTAGTGAGATAAAGAAGGGGATGTAAAACATCCACTATTGGGGTGTAAAAGCGCTGCTCTGAAACAAGTAATGTCTTTTAGACGTCAGGTGTTTTTGTTTTTGAATGAACCGGAGTTAGACATATCATTTAGAGTCATGCATGAAGGGAAAGCGTTTGTTATCTATGCAAATACTGGCAGCATGAAATGCTTTGAGTGTGGGGACATCGGGCATAAGAGGCATATGTGTCCACAAAAGGCCTGGGTTGATGAGATGAAAGTGAGGCCTGGAATTGGGTATTGGCGGTTCAGACAACCCCAGTGGATCAGGAGGCTTTGGTTCAGCAGACACTGACGGTTCAGACAACCGCAGTGGGTCAGGAGACACTGACAGTTCATTTAACCCCAGTGGGTCAGGAGGCTCTGGTTTAGAAAGTACTGGCAGTTCATTTAACCCCAGTGGGTCAGGAGGCTCTGGTTCAGGAAGCACTGGCAGTTCAAACAACCCCAGTAGATCAGGAGGCACTGAGAAGTCACACGGCTCTGGCCGCTCTGGGAAGTCACATGGCTCTGGCGGCCACTCATGGGACTCAGGTGGCAGCTCTGGCCATTCGTGGGACTCAAGTGGCGGCTCTGGCGGCCACTCATGGGACTCAGGTGGCAGCTCTGGCCATTCGTGGGACTCAAGTGGCAGCTCTGGTGGCAATTTGTGGTACTATGGTGGCGGCTCTGGTGGCCATTTGTGGGACTCGGGTGGCAGCCATTTGGGGAATTGAGGAAGATCTGGTTGAGGAGTGATCAGTCTATGATTCGTTTCCGGCTGTGTGTGTGCAATCAGGGAGAGAACTGGAATTGGTGTGTGTGTGTGTGTGTGTGTGTGTGTGTGTGTATGTGTGTGTGTGTGATGTGCATGATGGGATTTTAAGTCCAGTTCCATGACAGGTTTGTAGTTCTCCAGCGATCTGCAACTGCTAGATGACTGTGGCAGGCTGGTTGCTGCTCGTTATTTTATAGATCTCAGTAGTCAGGATTAAAAAACAACAACAACAAAAACGTCTGTATTTCAGATTTTCAAGGGTGCTTTGGAGGAAAAAGGAATTCTTTGTTTAAAAGGAAAATAAGATATAGAAAAGGAGATAGTGTTAAGAGAAAAACAGTTAGATTTGAAGGCAGTGAAGTGTAAGCTGGAACGTGAAAGAATTGTTTTAAAAGAAAATGAGTTGCAACAAGAACTTAAGTTGAAGAGAATGGAAGGTCAGGAAAAGGAAAGTGAGCGTGCAACCTCTATCACAAGCAGTGAATTCCCATGTTCTCCCTCAAATAAAAAAAACCAAGTGTTTGATATTAGTAAACATTAAATTGGTTCCCCCTTTCTCAGAAAAAGAGATTGAGAAGTATTTCTTCCATTTTTAGAGTTGGTACCTCATTTAAGTGGCCCAAAAAGGTTTAGAAGCTTATTTTACAACGGAAGTCCTGGCTAATAACTTAAATGAACAAAAGTTGACCAGTTTGTTTGATTCTGCTGTTATGGCTAATGAGTTTGCTGTAACTCATAAAGGATTATATTTAAGCCATGACCCAAGAACAAATTATCAGTGTACCCCTGTTACAGGACCAGATTCTATTCCAACTTGATCTAGTATGCTTAATACTGTTTCTGCTAAGAAAAACAACATATGCTTTTATTGTAAGAAGCCAGGGCATAAAATATCTGAGTGTTTTGTTCTTGGTAAAAAAAACAAAAGCTAGTTTGTTTGAATGCTGTGTGCCATTTTTCTAGAGAAAGTTTTGATGGCTTGGGGATTCCCTTTTTTGAAGGTTGTGAATTTATGAGATTGTGTTTGTTTAAAAGATTATGTTCATTTTCTTACAACTGGATTTGTGTCTCTATCAGGGCAAAACGTTGGTGTCCAGGTGAATCTTCTAAGAGATATGGGAGCGTCACCGTCTTTACTACTCGAGAAAGTTTTACCTCTTACGAAACTAATACAGGAGCTCATGTACTGGTCAGAGGAGTTTAAATGAGTTGTGCAGTTGTTCCTCTTCGTGGCATTGAGTTAAAATAAGCTTTGGTGTCTGGTAAGGTAATGGTAGGTGTGCAGCCCTATTTGCCAGTTGAAGGGGTTTTCTTCACTTTAGGCAACAATTTGGCTGGTATCAAGTTCACACCTACAGTAGTCCTCAAGTTATTCAGGTGCCTGAGTTAAGTGGAAGTTCTGATTTCCTGATGTTTTCTTAGCATGTGCTGTGAAGATTGTGGATGCCAAAAATGGCATACACAATCTTTAGCTAATCAAGATGAGTGGAGTCTTTCAAATTGAGGTACCAAATTAGCCCAATAATGTTGCATGGCAGGACATCTTGAGGTGAATAAGACATATAATCATATACTGCAGAATTTGTAATGGCCCGGTCAAAATGTGGTAGTGTAGGACTTTTCAGGTTTGCCAGTTAGCTGGTAAACCGAACCAGATTATGCCACCTGCACCATTGCATCCTATTCCAGCTTTTGAGAAGCTCTTTGCTAGAGTTATAGTAGATTGTGTTGGTCCTTTACCTAAAACCAAAAGTGGTAACCAATATTTATTGGAAGTCATGTGTTCTTCTATTTGCTTTCCAGAGGCCATTCCTTTAAAATAATAACTGCTCCTGTCGTAGTGCGAGCCTTGCTTAAATTTTTTTCACAGTTTTTCTAAAACAATGCAGTCTGATCAAAGAACCAATTTTATGTCCAGGATTTTTGGTGCTAGATCAGTTAGGGATTTTGCATTCTCAGTATAGTGCTTACTATCCGGAGTCCCAAGGGGCTCTTTCCTGAGGAGAGGTTTCAGCTGCAGGGATGTAAGCCAAGTTGCTTGTGTCATATCAATATGTTGAAGCAATACTTCAACAGAGAGGGTAGATCTGAAGGTTTGAACAATCAAACTGTGCTAGCTTGTGCTCTAGCTGGGTCAATGAGGTTTTATATTGATTTTCAAAAGGTTAATGCTTTAAAGGTGCCCTATATAGAAAATCTGGGTATGTCTAGGCATAGTCTAATAATAACAGATCAGCATATGGAAATGTTAATACTGTGGGCCTTAGACATGATTGTTTCCTCATTCTCATGTAAATTCTATGTACGTAAACCAGGCCAACATACAACAGCCCAATCAGAACAAAGCAAACTGTTTTGTGACTCACGGCCCATGCAATCATCATTTACATGTAGGCCTGTTACATGTTCATGTAGTTGGTTATTTATTTTAATATTTTGTTGCCCTCTAGAGGTTTTGTATTACCTGTTTTGTTTTAATTAAGTAGATTGCTTTGCACATGTGGATCATGACAGCGGGCTTATAAGAACCCACGCTGCAGCACTTTGGAGGCGGGGACTTGAGCAGCCATCCAAACCAGAGTTGCGCTCCTTTTGTGTTTAGCCTTTTTTTGTTGATTCTTCCCATACATTGTCATCATTATGTTGTTTATTTGATTAAATTCCCCTAGACTGATCCACTTGTGTTTTCCCTCATTTGTGTTATAACTGTGACAGCTTATAAAAGGTCTTTCATCCAGACCTGATAAGCAGCCGCATCATTAAGAGAACACAGTCTGATATGTAGCTCTGATATCATTAATATGCACACATCAGGCTGCGTTTGATAGGCCACAGCGTTTTCTAGTGAGACAACAATGATTATTTTTCTCCCTTACTATACTATGTGTCACTGAGCAATGACTGAGACATGTTCTAACTCATGTCAGGACACAAAATGCAAGATTTACAGATTATGCATTTATTTAGCTTCACTAATTCCTGGCTGTTTTCTTTGACATTATAGCTTACAAATACAAAGCAATAAATCTCCATCTGTCTCTTTTATCAAGTTTAATTAGAATTTTGCCTTTATCAACATATTTTGAGCAAAATAGGTTAACGCTACTCTGATTGGGTTTATGTTTGTCTGTGTTCAGTGTACATCATGCTGTGTGTGTGTGTGTGTGTGTGTGTGTGTGTGTGTGTGTGTGTGTGTGTGTGTGTGTGTGTGTGTGTGTGTGTGTGTGAGACCTGCATTTCAGAGTGGAGCTCATTAATATTCACGACATGATCCATATATATTCAATTATAGACCTTCTGATTCTAGGGGTATGGAGTAATAAATGAGCATATAAAACCGTTTCTAGAGATGTTTTGTACTTACCAAAGCCATAAACCTATTATGTAGATTTTAGAGAACAATTCAACTTATTAAACAAATGTAGTATGTGGCACATTTAAAGTTGATTCTTGTCCTTTGCCCAGATTGGATGACTGCATTGAACATGTGGGACCCGCCAGGTATGTAACTAAGTTAGATCTTTAGAAAGATTACTGACAGGCTCCTCTTTCTGACAGAGCAAAAGAGATCTCGGCCTTTGTGACACCTGGTGGGCTATGGTTATGGCTTTCAAGATGGAAAATGCCACATCTAAATTTCAGAGGTTAGTTAACTATGTCATATCTGGACAATATAGTGGTGTACAGTACTAACTGGAGTAGTCGTGTAGTTCAGCTTAAAGCCCTTTTGGACCATTTGTTGGCATTTTGCAGGATGATAAGCAAGGCATTGAACATCCAGTTTGTTAGTTTGTTTCTAAAGTTTAATTTTCATCATAAAAAAAACTATTATGTAATTGATAAAGAGACTTTGGCATTGATTTTGGCAATTCAACATTTTGAGGTACATGGATTGGACAATGAAACTGAAACACCGGCCAATTTAGTGTTGGAGGTTTCATGGGTAAATTTGACCAGCCTGGTGGCCAATTTTCATTGATTGCTAATTAAACCTTCATACACTGCTCTTACTGGCAGAATGTGAGTAATAGCAGTTTTGCTTAAAATATTGCAATGCACACAACATTATGGGTGTCATATCAACGTTCAAAAGAAGACAACTTGTTGGTGCACATCTCGCTGGCGCATCTGTGACCAAGACAGCAGGTCTTTGTGATGTATCGAGCAATGGTATCCAGGGTAATGTCATCATATCAGAAAAGAAGGACAAACCACATTCAACAAGAGTGACTGTGGACGCAAGAGGAAGCCGTCTGAAGGGGATGTCTGGGTGCTAACCGGACTGTATCCAAAAAACATAAAACCACAGCTGCCCAACTCACTGCAGAATTAAATTTTCACCTCAAATCTCCTGTTTCCACCAAAACTGCTCGTCGATAGCTCCACATGATCAAAATACTTGGCCGGGCTGTAATAGACAAACCTTTGGTCACTTGTGCACATGCCAAACGTCAGTTTCAATGGTGCCTGTAGTGAAATTCTTGGACTGTGGAAAATGTGAAACATGTATTGTTCTCCACCTTCACTGTTTTTCTCACATCTGGGGGTGTTACATTGTGTAGGAAACCCAAAGAAGTGTACTGCCCTACCATTGACTATGTGCACTCAGTGGTTTAAACATTTTATCCTGAAGGTGGTGCCGTGTATCAGGATGATAATGCATGAAGGTGAAGTGACCTGGCCACTATTCTACAAGAAGAATGGCTCAAAATCCCTCTAGCCACTGTGCATGACTTGTATCTGTAATTTTTAAGAAGAATTGATGATGTATTGACCACAAAAGGAGACCCTACACCACACCAATGAATTATTGTGGTCTAAAAGCAGGCAATTCAGTTTCATTGTCCAACCCCTGTACAGTATATTTGAGTGGTGTCAATCCAGTTGAAGTGATGACTAATCATAATCCTTTAGTCTTTTTACAGCGGACTTGCTACACTAACCAGCACGTGGATCTCTCTCTCTCTCTCTCTCTCTCTCTCTCTCTCTCTCTCTTTCTTATATAAAATATATTGCTACTTGTGTATTGAGATGATTAGCAATTTCCTGTCAGCCTTCTCTTTTGCTTTGCAGCCATAGTTTTTGAATAATAAACGTTTAAATTGTTTACACTCTCTAAAAACAAACAGTGCTCACTCACTTTAGTTGCCATGGTAGCATAAAGCATTATCAATGCATCTATGCTCGTCCTTCAGGGCTTCATGATAGTAACATGCACATGCAGTTATCTAGACTATTTAAAATGAACTCAAATTAGTTATTTAAGCGTTCAGTTCATTCTAGGTTTTGGACTTGAATCCACACTTTTTTAATCAACCTTCATGAAACAGCCCCCAAGATATTTTTCTAACATAATTTTAAGCCTTATCTGTATTAAATGTATTTTTCTATCCACATAATTTCAGTAAGTCAGGCTAAATTAAATAAGCCAAATAATTTTCCAAACTTTGAAGGGTTTTATCTTGAGTCCACAAATGGTTTAAACATACTTGTCCAGTAACCACCTGTGATTTATTATATACATTACTGTGTTGCTGGCATGTGTTAGGTGAGTGGCCATCATATGCATCCTTAATCACACAGGACTTGGTTTATCAACATTTAGCACTGTCCATCATATTAGGTGTAAATAATAGGGAGTGAGATATTGAAGCAGAATAGAAAACAATTCAAAATAGTTTCACTTCTGTTTCACTCTCTTAATGCACATACACACAAGTTTGTGGTGCAGCATTCAAGGGGTCTTAGTTGCGTCAACAGTGCAAAAGTAGAGGAGGAGACTGTATTAAGTGAGAGGGAATATGATTCATGAAGTAAATGGCAGTGACTGCAGAGGAATCACATGTTGACTCTGTTTAGGCATTTTCAGTACATGTGCCAGAAGCCAATCCAGCAGACATAACCTCAGATAATAAATTCAGATGGAGGGCAGGAAGTGATTCTTCTACATAGGAATTGCTATCAGAGCATGAAAATGTTATTGTTTGGTGTTATTTATAATTGTTTAAATCAGCCAAAATGAGAAATTCCTAACAGCTTTTATTAAGTTCAAAAAGTGTTTACTCATAAAAAGGGGAAAAGTTCAAGAAAACTGAACTAAAAATGGAAGAAAAGCTGGCTTGTAATAAACATTTTTGTCAATGCATCCAGGTCTTTTGACACAATAATTCATTTGACAGCACTAATAAAGATTATACAGGTCTGTATCTTTTTTAGCCTACTATAAACACCACCATATATACAAAATCTAGGAGAAAATAAATAACTTACCCTGCCATACAATTGCTGCAATGAAATCTCTGAATTGTTTTGCAATAATCCATGTTTCGGCAGAATAAACAACCATAACGTTGAAGGTTTGTTGCTAATTAAGTTAATCAAAAATACGGACTTTCCTATATGTCTTCCGTTCAGTGTTTTTTTACTTCCTGCCCTCCATCTGAATTCTGCGTGTCACCAGAATGAGGTGATTGCAAACAACCTATTGCTGTTTCAGTCTAGCTGGTTCCAGTCCTTAGTGGTTTATCTATTTTACCAGCCTAGTGCAAACAACAACACAAACTCTATATGAAATTTTCTGTAGGGAAATGAGCAAAAACAAAACCATTGTTAGGATCCAAACTCAAAAGTACTGTCAAGATACACAATATCTTCCAATTAAAAAAATAAATAAAAATGTGGCAGTGGCTAGCTTTTTTAAAGCACGTCATTATTACTAAAGAACATGGCTTCTCACAGACAGAATGTATCCCATTTGAGTCAGAGACAATTAGGGTGCCAGTGGGTTAGCAATGGTTTATTTGTTCTGTGCTGAATGTATTCTCTCACCTCATCCTTTGTGTGATTGTTTTCCTCCCAAAACGAATGGATTGAAAAACAAACAGCTGCTGGTTTACAAGGTATTTGAAAAAGTGACCTTGGATTTTGGTTAAACAAAACTATTCCACGTGATTGTTGCTTTACATTGAATGAAGATGTGAGCACTCATTTGAATGCTTTAGAGATGTGTCGTGCCAATTGGATATTATTAACAGCAACAGATGAAGTGACAAGTCAGCACTGAGTAGCCCTCCAGTCAATGTAAAGTGGATCTGTGCAAAGACACACCTGGCCTTGCTCAAATGCACTTTTACTTAGCTAAAGGCAAACCATCAAACCCTTCTTTGTCACAGTAAGCATTAGCTTTTTGTGCCATGTGTCATTGACCATTTACTTGATGAGTGAAAGCAAGTCTTACCTACTTATGTATTGTATGTCTACTTTGATGATGTCAATGTAAAACCATCATACCTAATGCCGTTATTGTGATGTCACTGCTACGACAGGCCACTGATATATGAAAAATCTAAATGCTTTGACACCCACGTGGATACAGTTGAAACACTCATGCGTCACCTCCTTGCATTTGACTGTTTCAACATGTAATGAGTGGATGGAAAGCAACACAAAAGAAATGCACTTCTACCCGCCCAGGACAGAATGTATCAACCTAGGAGTCAACACCATGACCCTGATGGGCAGAATATGAGACACGTTTAAAACATCATGGAGCGTGTACCATAATAGTAGTGACCACAATTGTTCGGTTTTCCACTGAGGAGGAATCGTTGGTGAACTGCTGATCCATTATATTAACAAACCGCTCAAACTCGTTCCAGTATCCAATCTGCAAAGGGAAAACATTCACTTTATTATCAAGAAGACATGTTTATTGCATTAACCCTAACCACCAACCCCTCAGCTCTTCCTGCTTGACTAAGGTGGCTGTTGTGGATGTATAATCCCCCTAGAATGTATTGATTTGTAAATGATTAGGTCTCTGTGCTGATGTTGTTGTTGCCTTTAAAAAAGGGAAATAGAGCTAGAGTGGTCCAACACACTCTATCTAGTACATCACTTCTGACAGTTACTGTCAGTGTACGTCTTTTTACTAATACTGAGCTTTTGGCTTACACAAAAACTATTGGGTAGTTTGATTAACATAGTGTACTTTCCTGCATTGACATACATAAAATGGAAATTAGATTTATGGCGGCACTTATTTTCCAACCAGATAAGGATACACTACAGGTAAAACTATTCTTTAAATGCACTTTCCAATTTGAGATTTTTTTTTTTGTAGTGGAAACTGGTCTTTTTGCACATATACTGTACATTTAATTACATATTCTATTTTGATATTACTTTAGTTTAAGTAACAATTTTGACTTGTGGCTTATTACCAGTCTACTATTAAGATATTGGCTGTTTATTTGTACTTATAAAGTACATATTCTGCATGGTCTTATTCTACATCCCTAATGCTAAGGCCGGACATACACTGTGTGACTTTTTTGCAATTTCAGCATGGTACCAACTCACATTGTATGGGAAGGTTGCATGCGACGTAAAGCCAAAGCTTATGATTTATGCGCACACACTATAAGATCTGACTGCTCAGCAGCGGCTTGACTGCTCACACTGTGCATGTGAAATCAACATGTAACACCCATTTCTTCTTTTTTATTTGTTTTATGGTGGTTGGCAAACCAGCATGATTTATTTATGCAAACTAATGGGAAGGAGTGTGAAGCTCAGGTGGAAAGGATGAAATTAAAAACCACAAAAAAAATTTCCTAATCAGATCTGTTTCTCTCATGTACACTTTTAATTGTTTCTGTGCATTCTCGAATATATTTATTAATATTGCACCAGTGCACCACCGTGAACTTGGAAGTGTGTGTGTGTGTGTGTGTGTGTGTGTGTGTGTGTGTGTTTCGGTTTTCACACAGGTGCAGTGAGGGCACAAACACTGAGGTCGATTCAATTGCTTCAAAGCTCTGATTCAAGCGTGCAATTCCCTCATGTCAGACAAACATCCCACTGCCAGTCAGGAGAGAGTAATCACCTCTCCATTGCCCCTGTAAACTGTCATACGAGTTAGAATTTGGCTCAAAAACTTACCAAAAATCACAGTGTATGCCAGGCTTAACAAACACCTAAACCTAAATATTATCTTAATAGATAGTAAACAGGAAATTAGGAGTTGAGGCAAAATCATAGCTAATGGATTATTTATAGTGAGAATTGTACATTAAAATAAAGTGATCTACATTTATATATTTATATACTCTAAAAGCAAAATGAGTGAACAGAAATGGACCCAGTTTGATTTTTAACACTTGCATAGCTTACCCAACAAATGGAGTTTTAGAGTGTACTTACTTTTCTTGGGCCTCCTGTTTTCATTTCATAAACATCAATAGTGTAATTTGATCTGCGACCAAAGCTGTCAAACTGAATATTGCCAGTCATTCCTTGTACCTGAACCTGCCAAGCAAAACAAGAACAATAGACCAGGGACATCGACATTGCAATAAAAAATATAGAAAACAAAGTATTGAGGAGATTTAGCCTGACCACTATGTGGCACTGTGCCAAAATACTGCAGGTAACCATGGGTCAGGGTTGTTATAATTAACTCCACATTTGATTTGAATACGATAAAGCATATAGGAGATATAGCCACATATACACCTCAGCACTATGTGGCACTATGCCAAAACAGTGAAGGTAACCTTGGGTTATAGTTGTCATACTAAATTCCAAATTTGGTCTGAATAGACCCTTTTCACGTGACGTCATGTGGTGTCCGGTTTGACTCCACGCAGTGTATCCTTACTTACACTTACACAGAACTACCCATAGAGAATTCATGCAGTCAGTTATATATGTATATTTACATTAGATACATTTAGATGGTGACTAGATGGTTTTCTGTTGTCTGTATTCAAGGTGAGACATCTGACATCTAAAAAAATAAAAAACAATCAGTAAGATTTCCGAATGAATGAGAAACTGAAACAGTTTCCTTTGTGTTGCTGTCTTTACTGCTGATGAGGTTTCTATATACTTGTCAGCATTTGTCAAATAAAAATTTCAGACAAGTTAGTGCACAATTTTTAATGCCAAATTTATTTTTTATTACTTTTTTGTGTACTGAAACATAAGTAATAAATAAAACTGTGGGGATGTCCAATACTAGCGTTTTACTGTGGTTGTTTACAGTGGACAGCTGATTCACAAATACATTCATATTATTTTATTGATATCTTATTATCAATTAAAAGGTAGCCCAGATATCAAATTACAACCATCCAGTAGGTGGCGGCAGGACAAAGTCTTAATGTCTTAATTAATTTAAAGGAACAAAAGGAAAAAAAATATTAATGGATGAGTAAACTATCAATGATGAAACTTATTGCATTTACAGATGACATACGTACCAGGTAATATGAGAAGATTTAATTAAGAATTTTACTTGTGCTGGAACATTTACATATAATAGAAATGTATATTCATAGCAGCATCAAAGTGATGACAAATTCATTATAGATGAAATAAACTGAATTAATAAGTGAAAAGGTTGCAAATACATTCTTTCTTTAATAAACAATAACTTACTCCTACTGATAGTTTTCAGTCACATGACCTGTGCAGAGGTTGGCGGGCAACAAAGATAAGGATATCTATCTTTTGGATATTGCTCAGTTATTTAGTCATTATTGACGGTGCTTGTAAGTGTCTGCTTTTATATTTGTTGTCAGTTTCTTTTACTTAGATTAATATTTTGATGGTAGGAATATCTATTTATTCACTTCCACTATTTATACTTTGATGTTGCATTTTAATTTATACTTTAATTGCACTTAACCTGCGAATTAGGATAGAAACTGTATAAAAAGCACATAAATGTATTGCCACTTATAGGTACCATAGCTTGTTATCCGGGTCAATGATGCTACCATTCAGCACAAATCCATAAATTTCTCCTTTCTGGCTGTTCATGCTCTGATGGGATTCTGGGATGTCTCATGTCGGTTAATAACACTATATCTTATTTCACAACAATTATTAGTTTGTTTGTTTTTTTGCTAAAAAAGAGAAATGACTCAGTACATGACTTGACGGTCATCTGGATATGTTTTGACCACCAGGGGCTCATTTCCATAATGGTGTGACAACACATGAAAACCTTTTCAAACTCAGAAAGCAGTTCAGTGTTAAAAGAGAAACATTTCGACACATGCCTTATCACATCTTAAATCACAACGTGCAATAATATTTTCAGTTGCAAATTTTCCTGAGAAGTATCCCCTTCATTTAAAGCTAAACCGAAACTACTACTACACTGTGTTGTGGAAAGGCAAAAGTGAAGTGACGTCATTGTGAAAAGGTTCTATACGATAAAGCCTTAAAAGGCTTTAGCATCATCTTCAATTGACCACTAGGTGACACTGTGCCAAAATGATGAAGGTAAACTCCAGTCATGGTTCTCATAATAAATACCTATTTAGGTCTGACAACAACGTGTTGGGATACATAACCTAATGTCCACCTTAGCATGTTCTTTGTCAAAATGTTTTTGTAAATTATTCATAAACGGTCGGTTATTCATGAATAGGTTGAGAAAGCTTTTGATAACTTTTGCCAAGACTCACTGTGTCACCTTTGGTGAAAATTATATGAACTGTCTAGGATAAGTTTGTAAAAGTAGTGATATTAATAATGGTGAATATTTATTTTATTGACAATATTGTTTCTGGAACCAGAGTTGTGAGTGAGAAGATCTAATGTATTTTGTGCTTTTGTGAAAAATTAAACACTGCATACAGTGTCACTGGGTTCCATTCAGAAGGGGTCATCCCTATGCCCTAATCCCTTCGAAAGGTCCCTCTGAAGGGATTAGACCATAGAAATGAGCCCTTCCGAATTGAGTTTTGTGTGTGACACCAAACAACTTCCCGCTCAAAGGATCATGGCCCGAAGTGCCAATCAGTTTATTTTTCAAAATCCTTGATTCCAAAGGGTCCCTCGGAGTGGTCAGTTTGCTTCAATATGGCGGCCATTATTAGTTTACTCCAAAACGCCTTTGGGGGATGATATATCCTGTTTGGAATGCATCATGTGTCTTATACAATGTGTAAAACTTAATAGTGACACCACATTGGCCTATTGCTTTCAAATTTCTCACAGACCTCTAGAACTTGTGTGGTTATGTGTGCCTAAAGGGCTGTTTTCCAAATAAGCTTGTTTTAACTTCCCAGATGCTAATGCAGATTTTTTTTAAATAATTATTGACCTACAGGGTTTAGACAGTTGCACTGCAAAACAAGCTAGAACTAGTTCAAACAATTAAAAAAAAATAAAAGAAAGGGATAAGTACAACCATCTGGTAAAGATTCACATCTCTACAACAAAGTCTGCCTGATCCGACTTAGGGCAGAATGGTGACATTTGGTCTTATCTAACAATCACAATAAGGCTTCAGTGCTATGATTAACCCATTAAAATTCTAATAATCATGATGCCTGCTTTTACTCCTAATAAAAAAATCTATAATTGCAATATGGATTAAGTGCTACATGCTTGAACCCCTAATAATAAAAATCCTAAGGAATACAATAGGATTTTAGTGCTACATGCTTAAACGCCTAACAATAATGAGCACTGTGAAATGTATGAATACTATACTTATGCAAGTGCATTTTGTATAAAACAATGTTAAGACACTTTACCATTTTGAGAGCTCGTTCAATGTCGATGCCTTGACTCCAAGGGACAGCAGGGTTAGCCAGACAATCACCTGCACTGCCTCTTCTGGACACATCTACTCGTTGTCGTCGCAGATATCGAAATGCTTCCGCAATGACCAGGATAGCATCATAAGACAGCGCTGAAGTATACTGTACACAACCATTAAGCACCTCACATTAGCAGCATTATTTGTTAGGAGCAGTTTGAAATAAGCAAGCACATTATCTCTAAGTAAACACTTTGAAGAGGGTCAAAATAAGTTGCCCTCTTTCATGTCTGCCATCGTGTTGATGTACATAATGAAAGATAATTGCAATGCATTTCTGTGTGTAATCATGTTTGGCAAATGCAACAAAATATGACAAACTCCAGGTATGTAGTCTGTGCATTGTTTCTTGCTATTTAAAGAATGTTAACCAGGTTCTTAATTACAGAGAAATGGAAAATGTTTAGTTACAGGAGACACAGTATTGCAGCAAATGATGTTCAAATATGCAACCTGTAATTACATTCCATTTTATGCTAGAGACCCATCTGCTAATTTGCTGTGAAGTATACTAAGTATACTATTGCATTTTGTAATTTTATATAGTTAAGTGACCCTTGTCAAGTATGGCTTTACCCATACTAAAAATTGGTCCTCTGCTTTTAACCCATCTAAGTGCACACACACATTTTGAGTGAGGAAAGAGAGCAAACACACTAACACACACAGTAAGCATACACCTAGAGCAGTGGGTAGCTATTGGTTCCAGTGCCCAGTGAGCAATCAGGGGTAAGGTGCATTGCTCAGGGACACCTCAGCCGGTTATTAAAGAGCCCCTATTATGGATTTTTGAAAATTACCTTTCATGCAGTGTGCAACACAGCTTTAAGTGAATGAAAACATCCAGCTGAGGGTTAAATCTGAAAATGCACCTTGTTAAAAAATATTAGACTCAGAGTCATTTAAATGATTTGTCGTTCGTCCGGATCTTTTGCCTGTTTGTATAGACATTGACATGAAACAATACCAAATATAAACTGCCTGAACGCGCCATTTCCCTTCAGACACTAGCGAAGTGCTAGGGATCATGGGATTGATCATGAGGCAAAGATTGCTATCACTGAGAGATGGCAAGACATGCGGCTGTGGGGAATAAAGGGTTAAAGTTAATTTTCACAACAACACCACAGTATAGCCAACTGTGTGCTGTATTTGTTGCTGTCATTTTTCTGATGATTGATAAAATAATCTACCCTGCAGCACAGGATTTGCCAGCCGTTTGTTATTAAAGGAAGGATCAGCAAAGACTACTAATGTATGGGACTTTGTCAGTAACTGTTACACAGTTTGTATGGACCAGTTTCACCTTCCTCCAGATCCTGTAAGTGTTTCTCCTTCCTACACAATGTGAAGTGTAATTAAAATGGTTGCCTCATTTTCTGTAGTTTGCAAAATATGTATTTAATTGTGTGTTGTAACTTGTAATTGCTCTGTGCTGCTTGTAATCACGTATCTGTTATAGATTAGTGCTTGTAATTTATCTCTCAGGTTAAATCTGTATGGGCTATTTCACATATCGCATCCAAAACCCTGTTGAAAACGTGACACGTGCTTCTTCCTTTACTGGTTTAAATGTGTTTTGTGCTCGCAATCCCCTGCTGTTTGTTGCTATGGCCACCATCAGCTGTTCCCCACACGCGTGGCGTGGTCAATTTTCAAAATAGTTCAACTTTTGCCACTGTGTGGATTAATACTGAATGTGTCGTAATTACTTGGGGTTGTGGTTAAGAATAGAGGAATATGCTGGTGTTTAACTGCATTGCTTTAATGCATTCCTGCAATGGGCTCCCGCATATACTCTGAACACTACTTCATAATCGTTCTGGGCGTTTCGCTCCATTTCACACTGAACCCAGTCGACCAATCACAACAGACTGGGTCATCGGCCTCACGCAAAGGAGGGGTTTGGGAAGAAATAAATTGCTAAGTGAAGTTTATTTATAAACTAATTTCGAGAGGATCACGTGCTTATGATTGCTGCGGTTGGTCCCACATTATCCAATTCATGATTCACCAATCAGACGATTCCTAAGCCACTATAAATACCCTAAGTTTCATATCACAGCCATCTTCGTTTTGAAGAATCCCCCCTTCCTATATGGGTGGCACGGTGGCCCAGTGGTTAGCACTGTTGCCTCACAGCAAGAACGTCACTGGTTCTAGTCCTTACCAAGCCAGCCAATGTTTCTGTGTGGAGTTTACACTTTCTCCCCGTGCTCACATGGGTTTCCACGGGGTTCCCTGGTTTCCTCCCACCGTCCAAAAACATGCAACTTAAGTTAATTGACTAATCCAAATCGGCACCATAGACATGCTCCTAGTAAGTAGTCATCTCAAGAGCAATCACTATCTGTTCATTAGCTACTACAGCAAGGGAGTTCTCGAGATCTACCTGAGCTCAAACTCCCCTCTCGCCTTGCAAACGTGAGGGAGCCCCGGGCTCGAGAATCTATGAGCTCAGGGCTCTCTCCCGGGACAGCATGCCAAACAAGCTTTATAACCAATCATCAGCAAAGTGTGAACTCTTGAAACAAATTATATGGGAGTCGTTGGAATAATTAGGTACAAATAAATGCATATTATAAGACAATGAAAGTGTTTTTTTGACCTTGCATGCATATCAGCCTGTTGTTGGAGACCCCCAAAACCAAAATATGACCTTTTATAATGCATAATAGGGACTCTTTAAAGATGGATAGGGTGCAGTTCGTTCACTGTTCCTGCCGAGACTAAGAATTGAAACTGCAACCTTTCGGTTACAAGTTCAACCTGTAACAACAAAGGTTGTATTGAAGGATACATTTATACTGTATACTAAACATGAAATAAATGATGCCTTCACTGAACTCTTTAAAAAGATCTGGAAAATGTTCACGCAAACAAAATGGCAGAGTAAATATAATTTAGAATACGTTCATCTCATAATCATTGATTAATTAGATGTAAATTGATTCCCAGTTTTAATAATGCATTGTAATGAACGTCAATATATTGACGGATGCATTAAGAGAAAGCAAAGAAAATATGCAAAAGAAAGAAAGAATAAAAAAAGACATGCCATAGTAAATTCAGACCTTTAGAGGTGTGTTTCTGGCTTCAGGAAATTCCCTTTCATCAAGACGGTCCCATCTTTGGAGAAACTGCTGTACAACTAAGTTTTCAGGATTAATTATCTGGAATCCACTAATGTTCGCTCCACCAAGGAAGACCTTGTCCAGGCTAATGTTGGTGAAGCCCTGTGGAAAGAGATGATGAAAAAAAAGCTTAAATATAAACAAACACACACACACACACACACACACACACACACACACACACACACACACACACACACACACACACACACACACACACACACACACTTAAAATTGCATTCAGCTGCTTTATTTTTATTTTAGAGGTTTAGTGAAGGGCAAATTCTGTATACATAATTAATAATTTACTGACATTACTGGCATCAGCATTTACAGTGCATATGGTGCCCACTTAACAGTAAAATAAAGCATAGTTTATGTGACAATAAATGTAAAACTATAATTACTAGCACTACTACTACTACTACTACTAATAATAATAATAATAATAATAATATTAAACACAATTGAAATAAAATAAAAATCAATTAACAAATTTACATGACTGTATAATGGATGTTTTCTTGACATATTCGTATGATTTATTTTGAACATTGTGACATTGTGTGCCATACACTCTAGACTAGTGTTTTCCAACCCTGTCTCTTCTAATGTTCTGATGAGTTGATTTAGGTGTGTTTAATTAGGAAATGTGTTTAATGTGGTTGACATTGTTTACTGTTGGTGTGCCTTTAGGAACAGGGTTGGGAAACACTGCTCTAGACTAGTAGGTGTCAGTGTTCGTCCACGTCATCCTTTGTTTATGTCATGTGCTTTCTTTGTCCTTCTCCCGCCACTGTCATTGTTAATCTGTTCCACCTGCGTTCATCCCTTCTGTGTCATCTGTGTAATCACTCTGCCCTCTATATATACCCTTTCGTCTGTGTCCATTGTTGTCCGGTATTTTGAATCGTGTGGGTCTCGTCCTGTCTTCCCGTATCCAGTGTGTGTTACCCGTAAGTGTTAATAAACCCGTTTTTGTAATGTTTCTCCGTCTCCCTCTCGTCTTGTTATCCTCCGCCCTCCGGGCGTTACAGTAGGCTGTACAGGTTAAAATAATTTCAGATTTTCACACCTTTATCATTCTTGCATCAATATAAAGTGTTGCATTATTAAAATTATACTTTTCTTTTAATTCTGGGTTTAATTTCTATGGTCATGCAGGCTAACAATTTATACTCGTAGTCATGAGAAAAATATGTTGTTCCCTCAACACAGAATTTGGAGGCTATGACATCACATTGTGTGGTCCCCACAACAAAAAAATGATATGCATGCCATGACTTGTGTCAATATGACATTGCCACTAATTAATATATTATGGCCAAGAGTTATTTTCATGTTCCCATGAGTATATGTTGTGACTTAAGATAACTGAACATATACTTATCAAAGTGTGTGCTTAGCAGTTATTTGAGGACCTAAAACTCACCAGATTGGCAATAATGTAATGGTAGCCCCGACTGTTCTTTCCAAGTGTCACAACCTACAGGAGAGAGAATCAGTAAGAGTTTAGAATTCATTATGGAGTGCAGAAGCCTTATATCATCCCTCATGTGAGCATCACTCTCTTTTTACTCTGTCTTATTAATAAACTAACACACTCAACATTGAAGTATGTTTCCACATGCAGCAACTAACAGTCTTCAGTGTGGTTTCTTACTCAATGCAGGCCAACAGAAACACACACTGCCAAAATTCTCCATATCTTTTATTTAGGAGCAGCCTTAAACTTCTTTTTTTCTTTCTTTCCTTTTTAAAAAAATTATTATTATTATTATTTTTTACATGCACACCGGTTCACCTAACGTCACCAAAATTAAAATGCATATAGACACTCAGCACTTCATAAAATAGGAATTATGCTATTCTTGATGTTTCAAACAACAGGAAAAAAGAAAAACATGCTCTGGAATTTGAAATTCACCAAAAGTGGTGCAAAAGAGGACGCAAGCGATGTAAGCGTGGAGGCCTAAGAGCCAGGCTAAGGGCTAACCCCACAAGACCTGCCCTTACACTCATGCTCTCAAATGTACGCTCGCTGGAAAACAAACTGGACATAATATAACATACCAGATCTACACAACATGAGGCAAGGAATTGTTGTGTGTTTGTTTTCACTGAAACATGGCTAAAGGACAACATCCCGGACAGAGATACAACATTGTCTGGTAAGATCCGCGGGGGAGGCTTGTGTGTTTACATAAACAAAGTGTTGCCAAAGTTTTACCAACATTTGAACTTTGCAAAAAGGGAAAGCAACACATTGGACTTTGTTAACACAACAAACAAGAACGCGTATAAAGCTGAGCCCCGCCCCCACCTCAGATACTCGGACCACATCTCCCAATTCCAATGCTAATCCCAGCATACCAGCCACTTTTAAAACTCACCAAACCAGTTCAGAAACCCATCACAATCTGGCCAGAAAATACTACAGTCACACTACAAAACTGCTTTCAGTGCACAGACTGGAACTTGTTTAAAGAGGCAGCCACCTACAACAACCACACAGACCTGGATGAATATACTGAAACTGTCAATGCCTATATCAAAAATTGCACTGATGATGTTACAATCACCAAAACCATCTGCACACGTGCAAACCAGAAGCCGTGGATAACAGCAAAGGTTCGTGGCCTGCTTCGGACCAGAGATGAAGCCTTCAGATCAAGAGACAAAGCAGCACTCAAAACAGCAAGAGCCAACCTGTCCCGTGGCATCAGGAATGCAAAGCGGTCATATGTGCAAAAAATCAATAATCACTTCACAGACAGCTGAGACACACGGAGCCTGTGGCAAGCCATTCAGTCCATCACAGACTACAAGCCCTCACCACAGACCTGCAATGATGACGCATCCCTCTCAGATGCACTTAACCACTTTTATTCATGGTTTGAAATACATAATGACACACCTGCACAAAAACTACCCTCAACTCCCAACTACCAGATGCTCTGTCTGTCTCCAGCCGATGTGAGAAAGAGCCTATCTAGGATCAACCGACGCAAGGTTGCGGGTCCTGACAACATACCTGACCGTGTTCTGAAGGACTGTGCTGCACAGCTGACAGATGTCTTAACAGATATCTTCAACACCTCGCTGAGACAGGCAGTCGTCTCCACATGTCTGAAGTCCACTACAATCATACCAGTGCCAAAGAAATAATCTGTGTCCTGTTTAAATGACTACCGTCCCATAGCACTGACTCCAATCATTAAGAAGTACTTTGAGAGGTTAGTCAAGACCAGTATCAAGACCAGCCCCCCAAATACATTCGACCCGCTCCAGTTTGCATACCGTCCAAACCACTCCACGGACAACGCAGTTTCCTCCACCCTCCACCTGGCTCTTACCCACTTAGAAAATAAAAACTCTTATGTTAGAATGCTGTTCATGGACATCAGCTTAGCATTCAACACAATAATCCCACAACAACTCATTAATAAACTCAACCTGCTAGGCCTTGACACCTCCCTCTGCAATTGGATCCTGGACCTTTTAACCGGTAGACCCTAGTCAGTCCGTGTCGGCCACAACACCTCGAACACTACCACACTGAGCACAGGCTGTGTGCTCAGCCCACTGCTGACCCACGTCTGCACTGCTAAGTTCAGCTCCAAGCACATCACCAAGTTCGCCGATGACACATCAGTGGTAGGTCTCATCAGCAACAACAATGAAACGCGCTACAGATGGGAAGTGGCACAGCTGGCTGAATGGTGTGCCACTAACAACCTCTCTCTCAATGTAGAGAGGACAAAGGAGGTTGTGTTGGACTTCAGGAGAAACTCTGTTGACCACCCCCCACTGACCATCGAGAGCTCGACTGTCGAGAGAGTCAGCAGCACTAAATTCCTGTGCACATCACAGAGGATTTCACCTGGATTACCAACACCACGTCTCTCTCCAAGAAGGCACAACAACGCCTACACTTTCTCCGTCGGCTTAAAAATAAGCTAGTCTCCCTTTACCCATCCTCACCACATTCTACAGGGAAACCATTGAGAGTGTGCTGACCAGCTGCATCACTGTCTGGTACGGGAGCTGCAGTGCTGCCGATCGCATGAACACCGCCAAAAAGATCATTGATGCCCCTCTATCCTCCATTCAGGACATTTTCCTCTCACTGTGCTTTAGCAAAGCTAGCAGTATTGGAAAAGGCTCTACTTACCCCTTCCACAGTCTCTTTCAGCTGCTGCCATCAGAAGAAGGTTTCGAAGTATTAAAGCCTGCTCAGCTAGACTACTCAACAGCTTCTTCCCACAGGCTGTTAGAGCCCTTAACTCCAGTCAACGTATCCCCCCTCTGAAACATCCCCATGCATTCCTGAGTATGTCCCATACAGATTAGTGGGCTTAACAAACCACCCGTAAAAGGACACCCCCTTGTCTCTTTGACTCTTGCACCAGGTTGCACATTTGCACTATAGACACTTTCCTAATCACTCCATATCTCTTGGAAACACTGTGCATTTTAAATTGTGCTTCATTCAGGTGAGTGGGCTTGACAAACCACCTGTAGAAACACTCTTCTCTTTTATGCATCTGACACTTTATCTAAACACCTTACAAGGACTCAATGTTTACTATAAATGTACCACAATCATGTTGCACTGCTTTCTTCAACCTTAAATACCTCTTGCACAATATTAGACCTTAAATACCTTTTTTGCACAATATCCTGCACAACATTGTTCAGTCTCATGAAAAAGTACTTGTATGGCCTGTCTTATGTGTATTGTTTAAGTATTTTATTTTATTTTAGAATTTGTGTTAGTTATGCATAGGTTTTTTATAATAGCTCTTATGTCCAGTGTTGTGATTTGTATTTATGATTAATCCATGTAGCACTGTTGTTCTGCGAGACATTCCTCTGTATGTCCACACATGTAGTGGAATGACAATAAAGCATGACTTGACTTGACTTGACTTGATGTGGGTGTATGCATGCATCAAGTTTATATGCATATGCGCAAGTTTCATATGTATTGTTTTCAACAGCCAATAGTATAGGTGTATATACAAGTAATTTATAGGTGTACATGTTTTGTGTATGTGTTGATAAGCAAAGTTTGATTTAAATCCTACACGGTGCCTCATAGAAAATGCTTTGACAATTTTCAAAAACTTCATTCATTCATTTTCATTTCGGCTTAGTCCCTTTATTAATCTGGGGTCGCCACAGCGGAATGAACCACCAACTTATCCAGCATATGTTTTATGCAGCGGATGCCCTTCCAGCTGCAACCCATCTCTGGGAAACATCCATACACACCCATTCACACTCATGCACTACGGACAATTTAGCTTACCCAATTCACCTATACTGCATGTCTTTGGACTTGTGGGGGAAACCGGAGCACCCGGAGGAAACCCACGCCAACACAGGGAGAACATGCAAACTCCACACAGAAACGCCAACTGACCCACCCGAGGCTCGAACCAGCGATCAGCGACCTTCTTGCTGTGAGGCGAACGTGCTACCCACTGCGCCACTGTGAGGCCTTTCAAAAACTTAACAATACAAAAATTGTCTACAAAAAACCCTTTCGTTATGTTCATAGCTGTATTTGCCCCTTTGACTTCTATTATAATGACTTTTTTGGTCACACTTCTTTTGTGATGGTCCGTTTGTTGAATTTAAGTTACATTGCATCTACATGGCAACTAATTCTCATTAGATTATAAGTAAACTGTTAGGTTGGGGTTAGGGTTGGGGTTAGGGTATGTAAGTTGACATGTACTTGCAAAGTTTTTTATAGTCAGTTAAATTTCTGTTGAAGGAGCAGTATCAACAGATATTAAGCAGACAGTCTACTAATACTCAAATGGACCATCAAAATAAAGTGTTACCCATTTTTGATTGCATAGCTTGACACCATGTAATTAAGCATTGTTGATTGCTGGTTGTTTGCCCTGTTGGAAAGAGGAACAATTTGTAATTCTTGCTGTTGATCATCAGTTTCAGTGCAATTTTTTTTTTTTAGGTATATGTGTGTGTGTGTGTGTGTGTGTGTGTGTGTGTGTGTGTGTGTGTGT
>CAIGQW010054354.1:785688-801384 GCA_903798125.1 Danio choprae
TGTGTGTGTGTGTGTGTGTGTGTGTGTGTGTGTGTGTGTGTGTGTGTATTTGCCTACCTGTCTAAGAGGGGACCTTGGTGTCGCTACACACCAAGCCTTAAACCATGTTAAAAATCAATTGAAAAGGCCTCTGGTGACGGTTTTTTTTTGTTTGTTTGTTTGTCTTTTTTTTTTTATTGAGCAAAACCAAAAGTAAGTATTAGCAGATACATAGAGTACAGTCAGTAACAATGGAGCAAAAAGACAAAAAGAAAGAAAGAACTAAAATTAACAAAGAGACAGAAGGAAGAGAAAAAGAACAACAAAAAAATTGTAATAGACAAAAAATAAGAGAATACACAATGGGTCCCCTCTATTTCTCCACGGGAATGCTGGCCATTGTATCAGGCACCTTCAGAGCAGATTCATCCAGTCTGGATGTGACCCACTAGGCTAGTCTCTCTCAACCACATTCCTGGAGGACTACCAGCTCTGCACATTTTTCATGTCTCCTTAACCAAACACATGATTCAGATCATCAGCTCATTAGCAGAGACTGAAAGACCTGTAATGGGTTTGACAGACAAAGGAGACATCCAAAGCATGCAGTGTTGGTGGTCCTCCAGGAACATAGTTGAGAAACACTGCACTAGGCAACCCAATGGATGGCTGTGGTCCTAGGGCTTGGATGTGTTACACACATGCTAGCTCCCCAGTTAGAGATCCTGTATCAGCCTAGGTTTAGTAGATTTAGTAGGTGGCAGTAAAACACAAGGAGAGGGAGAGATAAAAAAATAAAAAAAATGAAATAAATAATTAAATAAAGAAACAAATAAATAAATAAGGCAATCACCAATATAGTTGTAATTGTGTAAATAATGCTCATGACTATAGTATATTCAAGTTGAACCCACTAGTTGACATCACAGCACCAGGAACACCTATATAAGTATGCATTAATAATTAATTATTATATAATTACTTTTATTATTATTATTTTGTACCCCCATCCCTTATAACAAAATATTAATACTCCTCATAGTGTATTAGTGATGAACTAATAGTGTGAACAGCAATTGTGATAACAGAAGTGAAACATTTACAAGTGACATTTGTGGGACAAGTTCGGATTGTACAGGCCGTCTACTTAACCAGTTATAATAGAGTTATCAATATGTTCATGAATGTCAATTCCCATATACATGTACCTACATACAATGCCTATAGAAAATCATTATACCCCTTTAAAATGAAATCACACTCCAAATAAATTGTCCCGCTTGTGGTTGTTTTTTGTTGGGGTGTGGGCGTTTGTGCTTGTGCGTGCGTGTGTCTCTGTGTTTACAGGTCCAGCTGATTGTGTTGAGATTGGAAACACCGGGTTTGGTTCTCCCTGTTATAAGCAGCGTGTCTTTCTTGGATGAGTTGGGCTGGGGTTGGAGTATGGTGATCGCCTACTACTTGAGTTGGGCCATGATCTGGATAGAGCTAATGCTGTTTTGTTAAGCAAAATGAGTAAATATAAATATATTTTTATACCGCAAATGCACTTGTCTTTTACTAATTTGCGGTGACCGCCTTATGGTCACAACCCAGCCTTTGAAATGTTTTTGTAGCCTTCTCCTAACCTTTGCAAGCTCACTTTACTTGCACAATAGCAGTGAGCAAGAGCTGGGGCGGCAGACTAAAATGACAGCGGTGAAGTGAGCCAAACAACCACTGTCACAGACGTCTATACGCAAAAAGCTATTAATAGGCCAAGCCATGCTGACCAGAAGATTGGCATCTCCGCTTGCTCTGAAGAATGCTACGGAGATCACGGTGCATCAGTGTTTTCATAGCAAAAGTGTCAATATGTTTTTCAGACTAAAAGAGAAAGCAGTGGTGGTTTAGAACCAGGTATTAGATTGTTCCTTTTTTACCCTCTCTTCAGTTTAGTTTATGCATATTTTAATAATATTTATTATATCATATATTATAATCAGTGTTTTATGCCAGTGGCTAGTCCCCTGGATCAGAGGGCCTAATGACCACCTCTGTACACACTGCTCTCTGGTTTAGAAAAGGCTTTCCTCTCTACACCAGCCATCTCAGTCCCCAGTTTTTTCATCAACAGGGGACATTGTAAATGTGCAAAGACCTCCGCTTATGCCAGAAAACCTAGATATTTTGATATTTCTTTAACAAAATGTAAAATCCCAGCACAGTCACAGTTTTAGTTTGTTTATATTAAACAGTCTTATTTAGTTTTAATTTTTCACTTTTTAAAATTTGGATTTTGTTTTAAAATTCCAATTTAGAGCAGGGAACACTTCCCAAAAGACATTGTAATTTGAAAGGCATGTTAGTCTGTTTTTCATTATCCCAAGGTCTCCATAATCCTGGACCAGGCTGTATCCTGAGCAAATGCTGTGGTGGTCGTGGAGGAGTGGAGAGCATGAGACTGATTTCTGAAAGAGCCCAGTGACAGAGAAGTCTCCGCATTGATCCTGTGGGCCTGCCTGAACACCCGACGGTGACCTACTCACACCTGCTGCTTCTCCACGATCCACATCCAGTGCTCTCCAGCCTCCAGTGCCTAGACTGCACTGAAATTGTTGTGTTTGATATGTCTGGTTACAGAGAGTTACTTATTAGAAAATAGTCAATACGTGAGTGTGATTTATGAATGATTGAGAAATAGGTGTATTCTCTTGAGTTGGGTTTGAGAGGAAAAAAGCTAACAGAAAAGATAACATGTACACTAGATTTTAGTAGGTATACAGATTGCATATTTTGGGTCAACAGGTGTTTATTGCTTATATTGTATGGAATTTATTGGCAAAAGTTTTTGTTCTGTTTTTGTACTTGTTTTGTTTTCCCACAGGAGATGGCAATAACCACGCATGATATATTATCATTAATGTAGAGTTCTCTATCGATACACAGGTGGACTGTAATGACTGCTTTCTTTACATTCATATTTGGGTTTCATGTTCACTTCAGCTCTGAATCGCAACATAATCGAAACATGCCATTCCATATGTGTTTCATCATATCTCTTTACCCTTGCTTTTGACAAGCTCTTTTTGTTTATAATGTTCAAATTTGTCGATTTATGAGATGTGGTCATTTAGTGTCAGAGTTTTCTTGTGCATAGGTCCGAGATTGTGAATGTGGTGAAAAGTTAGATTGTTGCCAGTTTCTTTTGGGAGTTAGAGATTGAGGTGCATGAAATCTTTGATCACTTGTTCCGGGTTGTCTTGGGTATGTTCTGGTGTGCCAGTAAAGACCAGGTTATCATGCATACTATGGGATTGAATCTCAAGTATAGATTCTTTTAGCTCTTGGTTTTCTTTTTGTAGATCACTGATGGTTGGTGTGAGATCGGATATCCTTTTAAGCATCTCATTGTTTTCTTTTTGAAATGATTCTATCTGAGACTGGCTAAATTCAAGACTGATTTTAGGACAGTTAATATCCTGATCAAGAATTGCCAGTTTGTTGTTGATTCCAGAAGACCCACCTCTATTGTGGAATCTTCCAGTGACTTCCTGGCGGTTTAGTCTGTAAAAGTAGCCGTTGATGAAATTCTCCAAAGTTTCCATAGTGTATTCTGGGTTTGTTGTTAGCTGTGTTCAGTATGCTGCCATGATGGATCACACCTGTTTCCTCAGGAGATCTCACATCTACGTCATCGTACCACCACCTCTGGTGATTTTTTGTAATTTTGACCAAGAGGGGACCTGGGTATGTAAAGGCTGAATTATACTTCTGCGTCGAGTGACCATGCATTTATACTTCTGCTTTCTGTTTATGTTGCTCTGACAAAAAACACTTCCGAAATGTTAGCAGGCAGTGGGGCTTCTATTTCTATGTTCCTCTGTGTCGAGTTTTTGTTTACACCAGAAATACCTGTAATGCTGTACAAGTAGCTCAAACTTGTTCATTCAGAGGTGGGAAACGGTGGATGTTCAACATTCATGAAGTCAACAGAAAACAAATGCCTCCATATGAAGCTCCTCAGCGGGACTCGGGACTTGTTAAACAGTCACACTATATATATATATATATATATATATATATATATATATATATATACAATACAGTACTGTCACAGAGTGAAAGCATAAGTAGAAGCTATGATGTTGATGACATAAAACATTTTCTTAATACCACAAAAAAAACAAATAGAGTGTGATGGTTAAGGAACATTTTCCTGATCCAAGGCAAACAGTTTAATGACAAAGCTAAAAACCTAATGGCTGCCTTTTAAACCAGGAAGTTTATCATTTATACTTACATTCTGAGAAAGTCGGATTGAATCTAAATAGAAATGCAATTATTTATTTTGCTATGAATGAAATGTGTATATTGCCTCTTTCTATGTGACAATAGAAAGATGTCTGAGCTGTATGAAATTATCAAGCAGAAAAAAAAAATGTTACTTTGATTCAGGAAACACATAGTGATGTGAATAATGCAAACGACTGGATGAAGGAATGGAAAGGGCTATTTTTTGCTAGCCATAAAACTACATTAGGTGGAGGTGTGGCAATATTATTTGCATAATCTTTTTATCTAATCTCATGCCAAGTTAAAGATATTAGGATGGGTAGGCTCTAGAAAGTAAAAGCACAAGTAGAAAATAATAATTTTGTATTATTTATCTGTATGTCCCCAACACCCCAACAATTAAAAGGGTGTATTTTTTAGATACACTATGTTCTGTTTTATGCTGTTACATGCATTCATGACCTCTCGGTTAGACTACTGTAATGCATTACTGGGTGGTTGTCCTGTAGACCTAATTACCAAACTTCAGCTGGTTTAAAATGCAGCTACTAGAGTGCTTTCTAGAACAAAGAAATAAAATAATATTACTCAGGTTCTTTCATTATTGCATTAGCTCCCTATTAAACATTTGAAACTATTATTGAATTTATACAAAGATATTGGCTCCCCAGTATTTGAGGGAGCTCATAGTGTATTACAGCCCCTCACGACCACTATGCTCAATTAATTCTGGACAACTGATTATTCCTAGAATATCAAAATCAACTGTAGGCAGTAGATCCTTCTTATATCTGGCAACTAAACTCTGGAACAGCTTTCCTAGCACGATTCGGGTGGCAGCCAAATTCTGTCTGTTTAAAACTAGACTAAAGACATACCTCTTTGCATTAGCATACACATAGAATAGAGACACATACAAACTTTTGAAATCCAAAGGATTGTTAGGCTGCATTAATTAGGGCAACCAAAGCTGGGAACACTTCTCAAAAATACATTATAATTTGAACAGCATCTACACTTATGTTAGTCTGTTTCTCCTTATCCCAAGGTCTAAATAATCTTGGCCTGTATCGTGAGCAGATGCTGTGGTGGTGATCCCGTGGGCTTGCCTGAACACCTGCCGGCAACCTGCTCACACCTGTAGCATCGGTCCATGACAGATGACCATTGTTCTCAAGTTTCCGGCACCTAGACTGCAACTCTGCACAAGATGTTTGGCCAAAGGAGAACTGGTCTTGCCAGCTGAGTGAGTTTTTTTCTCAAGTTTTTTTTTGTTCCCTGCCACTGTCGTCACTGGCTTGCTTGGTTTTGGGCTAGTGGAGCTGCATATCGTTGGATTTTATCTTCAGTGTTTGGGCTTTCAGCAGTGACACTTACATTACACTGAACATCAACTGCAGTGTTGGGCATGTTCCTTTAAAATAGTAATTAGTTATATTTTATTATTTACTAGTTACTTCTCATAAATAGTAACTGAGTTAGTAACTGAGTTACATAATCATAAAAGTAACTAATTACCAGGGTAAGTAACTATTGCGTTACTTAAAAAAAAATCAGATGTCAAATGACTATACAACAAATATAAATCATTACTATAGTAGCACAATAAAACATAATATATGGTTTAGAACTTATAGATATTAGATATTTTTATTATTTTTTAAATATTTTTTTCCTGGGCATAAGTTGCATGATACATAAACATTCTTGTCTTTCACCTCAATGAGGGAAAAGTAGTGCTTATATTTCCAGTTTGTAAACGCTCCCTTTGAACTTGTAGGATTTGCCATCATTCCGACTCCTGGTCGTTGGTGTGTGCCACTGACTGTGCGCATGCTTGTGTGTGAACATCCGCACTACTCTGCCTCCGATTGGCAAATGATGGAAATATACTCTAAGCCAATCATCACATTCTCAGTAACACTATGTTCACAGACACACCAATAATCATCAGTGGTTGGTTATGTGTCCCACCCCTACTAACTACTAAAATTGTACACAAGCAAGTTTCCTATATAGATATTATATAGGCTGTGTCTTTTTTTACTCACGCATTCTCCAAAGCTTGTATTGGGATTTAAAAGTATCGCCTGGCAGTAAACTACTACTGATAATAATACACTAACAATAATCACTCTTCATTGCGTGCCGACCCAGCAAGGATGTTACTGAAGGAGGAAAAACAACAAATTGCCCTTGTATGCCGAAAATTGTTTTGTGTGCCTGCATGCAAGCAGAAATTTGGAAAGGGTTTTTAGCACCGTCGTAATGCTTCACAGTAACACAGCTTCACAGCTTTAACTTCATAAAACTGTATTTTTTTTTCTAACAAGAAGCCTACATTGTTTCTTAAAGAGGTGGTTTACTACAATATCATATTTTACACTTTAGTTTTTGTGTAATGTAGCTGTGTAAACATAAACAACATCTGAATGTAAGACGCTCAAAGTTCAATGAAAATGAGACATTGGCTTTAAAAAAAAATACATCCGGGGTAATGATGTCATAAACTCTTAGGTTTACACCCCAGGAAATTTGCAGTGCTATAACCGGAAGCAGAGAAAGTTTGTTCTGTTTCTGTATTTGGACTTCCAAAGAACATGACACAAAAAGAGAAGTGGTTACAATAAATTTTTAATTATGTTCCAGAGAGTTATATAAAATAATATAAAGATTTATATAATATAAAGATAGCTCTCTAGCATTTGACAAAGGACAGCTTTCAGAATCTATCCCAGTTCAGTGATGGATTTGTCCAAAAACCTCTCGAAAGAAGGAGCAGTTCCAATGACAATAGAAGAAGTTGTGGATTGTGAGTAACAACCTGTAAGTACTCTTATTTGTTAAAATTAATACTACATGTACAGTTTCTAGCGTTAACTTTATGTTGTAGCATGGACGTAATAATATAAACAAGGACAAAAAGAACAAAAGGAAAGACATCATTAACATTTTAACATGTGCAATGTCTCTCTATGCGGCCGCTTTCCATGCTTTCTACATTTGAAATAATGAACATGATTTCGCAAAATATATGTGAACGTTTCATATTACTTACAAATGCTTATAACCCAAATATATATGAAAGACACTTGTCAAATTTTATTTTAGAGACCAGACATGAGATCCTTTTCATTTTTTGTATCTAATTCAAGCTTAAACTGAATACCTCTTCACTACCAGTTTTAGAAAGTTTAGGATCAATATAAATAATAAAGTTTATAGTTTATGCCTTTTAGCTGGCTATATAAATATATATGTGTGTGTCTGTGTGTGTGTGTCTGTGTGTGTGTGTGTGTGTGTGTGTGTGTGTGTGTGTGTGTGTGTGTGTGTGCACATTTTAAATTGATTACAAAAGATACCCATGTCTGAATATTCATTCATTCATTCATTAATTTTCATTTCGGCTTAGTCCCTTTATTAATCTGGGGTCGCCACAGCGGAATGAACCGCCAACTTATCCAGCATATGTTTTACGCAGCGTATGCCCTTCCAGCCGCAACCCATCATTGGGAAACCTCCATACACACTCATTCATACACAACGGACAATTTAGCTTACCCAGTTCACCTATACCGCATGTCTTTGGACTTGTGGGGGAAACCGGAGCACCGGGAGGAAACCCACGGCAACACGGGGAGAACATGCAAACTCCACACACAAATGCCAACTGACCCAGCCGAGGCTCGAACCAGCAACCTTCTTGCTGTGAGGCGATTGTGCTACCCACTGCGCCACCGCGTCGCCCATGTCTGAATATCATTCTGTTAAATTTAATTGACATTAAGTCAACTTTTCAATATCATTCATTTTAATTGTATTTTGATTAAAATACATTTACAATTATAGGCCAATATGTTTTTTTCCATGCTGTTTCTTTCTATTTCTAAACATTTTATCTCTTCTTTCCCATTTGTCTTTTCATTTCTTAAATACAAATTTTTGTTCTATTACTTCTATATTTTATTTTAATTGCATTTATAGGGTAAACATACATAAATTTAGGTAACAGTGCAAATAATGTGCTTCATTAAAATATACAGCCGTCATGCATATGCATTCATTTTAAAAAGTCTAAATTTGAAAAAGCTAAAATAACTTTAGCTTAGTCCCTAATTTATCAGGAATCACCACAGTGGAATGAACTGCCAATTACTCTAGCATAGGTTTTACCCAGCTGATAACCCAGCACTGGGAAACACCCATACACTCTCTCATTCACACACATACACACACTCGTACACTATGGCCAATTTCGTTTTTTCAATTCACCTATACCACATTTGTTTGGACCGTGGGGGAAACTGGAGAACCCAGAGGCGAACACAGGGAGAACATGCAAATTCCACACTGAAATGCCTCCTGGTCCAGTCGGGACTCGAATCAGTGACCTTCTTGCAGTGGATTTTTGTTGTCTAATCCTATAGCAATTAGAAGGAGGGCAATTGGTTTCTCTGAGAAACTAGTAAGAAGTGAATTAAGTTCAAATGAGATTAATAAGAATGTCTTCTTTAAGGATTTACCAAAGGTGTCTGATGAAGCTAATGCTAAAATTTCAGAGGTGCTTAACCTGGGAGAACTGCATAAGGCTGTTCAGAGCATGGAATCAAAAAGGGTGCCTGGAATTGATGGAATATCAATAGACTTTTATAAATATTTTGAGATTTCCCAGGGTTGTAGCTGGAAGGGCATCCGCTGTGTAAAATTGGCGGATAAGTTATATGTTATAAGTTATAAAACAATATTTTTCACATGGTGGTCATCAACTTAAAATTAATGAGGCTGTTTAATGTGTGTTTGAAGGGCGTGATTTTTCAAACCAATATTTGTGGAACATTTACAGCACACAAACACAGGAAGCACACTCCTCATACTCCTCGTATGATTTTAAAGAAACTGCTCTTTTGGAAAAGCCAAATGTGAAACCAACTTTTGAATCCCTTTTGAACACTGGAGTCACCCAGGATAAAAAATATGGATGAAGGTATTGGAGAAAACAGCTTATGTGCATAAAAAAAACAGCTTATGTGCATATTTTGTGCAAAAGGACAACAGGCACGTAATTGTGGACCATATAGCTTCTTTCCTGCTTAAATTGAAATTGAAATCCTGCTTAAATTGTGCATATAATGTCTCAAAGAGGTGTATTGATGAATTAGTAGATGAGCTGCAGTTTGTGTCATCAGCAATCATCCCAATTATCAGAGAAATTGTTCAATCATACTTTAAGAAAAACAACTGTGTGATTGATAGCACAGTTGTCACATCTTTATTTGAGGAATTAAATGAATCCAGCCCCATATGCATGGCTTTTATAAAGATGGTTCACTGTCATCAACTATCCAAAGGAGACGGTACTTTCTACAAATGTTTAACATTGTAGAGCCAGTTGAATATGTTCTTGATCCAATTAAAAAAAGAAGAGTTTTCAGTATGTTTCGATCCTTGAATCAATTAAACTAATTTTAAACAAAGATGATATCAGAGAACAGTTTCTCACAGATGATGGACACACAAGTATTACTACACAGTACAGATTATTCCATGATGGTGCCATTTATAGAGAGAGTGATTTTTATTCTGGGAAGAGCAGATAATCTGCATATTCCTTTTTGAAGATGATTTTGAGGTATGTAATCCTTTAGGAACATCTCGAAAAAAACACAAGATAACAGCCGTGTAATAACCCATTCTGTTTTCAATCCTCTTCTACTGCTGTCTCTCCTTCTTTTATAGTCCAGAGCTCCTCTGTGGGACTCGAGGCCAGTCTGCGGGACAGATGGTTCTTATTGTCACTTAAGCCCTGGCCTCATTCCGTTCCCAGGGCTCTCGGCCCCGTCCACTCGCCACAGAGTATTTATTAACAAAAGAATAAACAAGGGTAACTAGAATTACTAAATATACAATAAATAAAGTGCTTAGGCATGAATCATGATGGCGATTAAGTTGATGAGTTGTGATTAATAACTGTTATCTTTTCTAAAGACAAGCTAGAGTCTGATAAAGTAAACCTTATTTTAAAATAACAAACAACTGAGGAAGTTTTTGTTACTAATGAATATCAGTTATAAACATCTAATTAATTTGAATATTTTAAACTGAAATATGCCAAAGTCTCTGATAGAGGGTTGGGAAGTGATGTATTTACACTTCTGCTGTTGATGCAGTGGTTGGAAGAAGCTGGATCTTCCTGCAGGTCTTGATGCATGAAACAGATGCAGACATGGGTCTCTTAAACTTTGTGCTTTGAGAAGAAGAAATCTGGAGATTCTAAAACACGCAGAGTGGAGATTTCTGGAGGCAGTGGTTCTGATGTTGGGGACATACCGACGTCCTTATCCTTGAAGGTAGAGGTCCTGGAAATCTGGGACATGCAGATTTCTGGAGGTGGTAGTCCTGAAGCGAATCCAATCATCATGAAAATCCTTGCTATAACATGCAGCAAAGTTCTGAAGTCTTTGAGCACTTCGGATAGCATGGGAGCTTCAGAGAATCATTTTGTTTCTCCTTGCAGACATTCAGTGATGACAGTCAAACCACACAAATTGTGAACCACACAAACTATGCACCACTCCTTGCGAACCACACAAATTGCGTACCACCACTACTTTGTGTATTACCACCACGTATTCAACTTCTTTGAGAGAATAATATATCCTTTCTCTGGAAGGCGGGATTAAAAAATGGTGCCTTTTAAATCCAGCATTGGGATTGGATGATCCTGTGAGGTGGTCACTGGAGGGTGTCATCCATAGTGTAAATGGAATTATAGTCTACAGTTAAACTGTTTTTATATGTACGAGTCTTAAATATTTTTCTTAGCATAATTAAATTTCCAAACCACTTCTAGTTTACCCAAGTCATTGTGTAGAATATATAAAGTCTAAACATCACTATGTAATGTTGATCTTTACCTAAGCATTGATATATAAACATTAATAAGCAAAGTTTCGTACAGTGGAGTATTTCAAACTGTGCATATTAAATATATACATGATTATTTGAATCTAAAGGTATATGAAGTGAAATATTCCATTTTGTGTCCACTTTGTGAGATGGAAATACTCTGTGTCTGAGACAATATAGATTAAAAGGAATGTTGATTAGGTCAAGAAACCCTTTTGCAAGTTTTGACCTCTTAACACCTTTCAGAAGGACATAAGCCAGAGTTAAGTGTTACTTTAACTGGCTGCAGCAACTGAATTTTCGCAAGTTCCTGGCTTTACCACTGATTGCTACAATATACTATGCACATACAACAAAGAATGCTTGCTAAACAATGCTAGACTGAATGTAAAAATAACTAAGATGTTGTTTTGCCATGTTTTCAAGGCTACGTTACATAATCAAAATGGAGGCAGCTGTAAAGTTTCAAGTAATCCTGGACCATGAGATAAAGAAATTTTGTGTTCCTGAAACTGAAGAGTTGGAAGCAACAATAAAACAGAAGCTTGGGATCTCAATGAACATAAGCCTTCAGTACAAAGACCAAGATTTAGATGACTTCATTACTTTAAGTTCAACTAATGACCTGAAGGATAGGGACACACTGAAGGTAGTGTATGTCCCACCTGTCATTTTGTTAACAAATGACATTGTACAAAGAGGTTATATCCTAATATAAAGTCCAACATTCTGGAGTGTTTGTCCGAGTTCATATTTTTGTACACTACATACCCAAATGATGCACATCAATGTGCAGTAGCAGATACTCTCATAAAAAAGGCATATGTGTTTGATGGAGCCAGGTTCTTTCAATGGTCTCTATGGATGGCAGCAGAGCCTGAAGTATAAAGTAGGAAACTACCAAAGCAAACTTCAAATGCATGGGATTCCAGACATCTTGGTGAACTCTGTAAAGTGCAAATCTTCTGAGAACAAAAAAAAACTGCAAAAAATAACAAACAAGCTCGGAAAGCTGAGTTAAACTACCCTTGAGAGTAAGAGGCTAGAGTTGACTGCTGAGAACAAGAAAAAGAATAATGGCAGAGTAATAAATGAGTTGATGCCAAGTACCTTTAGTTTGAAAAGACAGGAGATTGTTGGTCAAGCCTCAGGTGTTATAGATCTTCTAGAGAGAAGATCTTCTAGCTAAACTCTCTGTGTGTGTGTGTGTGTGTGTGTGTGTGTGTGTGTGTGTGTGTGTGTCTAAGTATAGCTTTACAATATATTTCATATTTCTCTCACTAACATTCCTCCACTGAAGTGTTTTAAAGATTTAAATCTGCTCATGAGAAGTTGTTTGGGCTTCATTGTCTTACAAAATAATACTACAGTACATTAGCTGAATCTCATCTTAACAAATCCTACATTTTTCAAGTAATAAAATCAACCAGATAAACAAAATCTACTGTAGTCAACATTTCAAGTCTATCAAAATAGTCAGAGTTGTGCTAGGACAAGGACAAATTATAGTTTATTGTTATAGAAGAATTTTGATAAAAGGTTTTGATCCACTTTAAATGTTAACTACAGGAAGTGAAAGCTCATTATGTTTACATTTGAGTGCTGATCAACAAAAAAATTAAGACTTTGACAATTTTAAGATGGAGTGGAGGAAAGAGAGGGGAGGAAAGGGGAGAGGAAAGCTGGTAGAGAAGAGGAGTGGAAAGAGGAGAATAGTACAGAAGGAAATGGCAGGAGAATAACAGGAGGAGTAAAGAGAAAACAACAGACTTGACTGAAAACTGCATTTTTATTCTTAAGAAACAAATATATTAAATTTGTTCCTTTAATGCTTGACGTTGTCCATCTTCTTCATTTGATAGGTAAAAAAAACACTTTTCATACAAAAGTCATGTTGTTGAAATCACACTTAAAAACATTACATTCCCTGAGAATCAATAGCATATCACAAGCATACAAACAATTTCTACAAGGCACCAATTCCTACTAGTTGATTTGCCCAAATTAGTAGACTCTAAGTACTGCCTTCATCTTAGACTGTTACAGCCTTGTGTTTGCATGGTGAAGAGATGGGCTCATCTGTCTGATGCACCTGACCCCTGCTGGAGGACAATTCAGATACCTTGGCCTTTGTAACTCGGGTTGCAATCTGCAGTAAGACATCAGCGTGAGCCAGTGAGCCAGGACCCTGTCCCTCTGTCTCACCAGAGGACAACTCCAACCACACATCTCCATTCACTCATCACTTGTTCCTGGACAACTGCCGATACTACTCTGAGCCTCTTGACTGCAGGGTGGTACGCATTAACACTGCCGTTGGCATTTAACAAGATGCAGAAATCAGAGGACAAGTGCACAACTGCCCTGCTCCGAGCCTTCCAGCAGAGGGCTGGAAAAGGAAGAGAACACAGAGAACCCACACCACCGCTGATCGAAATGGAACCACGATTAGTTGACACAAGAACGGAGACCAATAGAGGATCACCTCCAACCCAACTAGGATGCTAGGTCCCAACCAACAAGGTTCTCTCCGAACCTTATTGTTTGGAAATGGGGGATCCGAGGGGTGTAGGTTAAACTTAAGTACTGCCCAGAGTAGATATATTTTACTGCTAAAATTTATTTTATTGGTCTCGGCTTCAAAAAGTCTGAGAGTAAAATCACTATGGAACATCTTATCTACTGAGATGTTCAAGAGAACACCCCTCCCTGATCTTCAAAGGCATTCCAGATGGAGAGCGGAAAGAGAAACCCCCACCATCTTTGCAACTAACACACACACACACAAACACTCTCTCTATTTAAATAGACTTGTAGAAATTCAAAATGAAATCCAAAGTACGTGTAATATATTTGTAACCTATATATTCTCTCTCTTAATTCTTACACTTGAATATGTTCTTGTCACGCTCAGGTTGATGGACATGAAGGAACGAGAACACGGGATGAAATGAAACACAAATTTATTAACAAACACTTACGACAAATACAGGCACTGGAAGAGACAGGGAACTCTGGGAGGACATGGGGTGACGACAGCATGGATAAACGACACGTAGACAACACAGGCACTGGAAGATACAGGAAACTCTGGGAGGACATGAGGTGACGACAGCATGGACAGACAATACAGCGGAGCATAGACACTACAATAACGGACCAGGACTTAACCAAACAGAGGGGTATAAATACACAGGGATAATGGGACAAATGATATACAGGGGTGAACATAGGTGGAACAAATTAACACAGAAAATGTCGGGAAAACAGAACAAAGGAATCACATGATGATAACAAAAGCACATGGACACAACAGAACCCTGACAGCTCTTTTAAAGGCATCCGATAAACTAAGAATGCATGAATCCTGTTTAATATACTCTTAAAACTATAGTGTTTGGTACCACTGTGTTCTGGAGGTAATTCTACAGCTTATGATCTAGGGCATATATTGCCATAACTTGTATGGTTTGCATTCCTTTATACCATGAGTTAAAGGTTTATCGGGATCTTATCAGGGTTTTGTTCATTATGTGTTCGGCTAGTCACTAAATCATTTCATAAGCACGTTGGATTGTCTTTATTTTGTCACTTTAACGGTAAAATATCTTCTTTTGAATTTTAAGAAAACTTCTCAAATTATTCTCTTTATTAGGCTATTCCGTTTCAAATAAATAGACAATTAAATTAGTTCACTCATTCGAGTGGATCAGAATCAGAATGGGTTTTATTGGCAAGTGTGCTTACACACACAAGGAATTTCTGTTGGCTACAGAAGCTTCCAGTGTACATAAAGTGACAAGTGACAACACGAAATAAATATGAAAAAGACAACAAACATTTAACAGAGATGCAATAAGAGACGGAGATCAATTCATTGTTATATTTATTCTGCTACATTTAACTAAGTTATATCTAAATGTCCATATTTTAATAATAACTTGTTATTAATTATTAATATTCATAAACTTTAGCTAATTTTATTGCACTTAAGTCAACATTTATGTCACAGTTGAACAAGCAAACCCCAAAAATGTTTCCACTTTTCAATGCAAAAGGTGGAGTCGTTGGTCAAAGAACCAAGTCCCAAATTATGAAACTCATCCAGGTAAAAGGGGAAAAACAGCCTCATGTAAACCATTTTTCATCCGAAATGTATTTTCTATTATGTACTTAGTCATCAATATGAGAAGGATGGTGGTCTATACAGAATGTCTGCAGCATATGTTGAAATCACCTGGCCAGTTATTACAGTATAACTGACGGTGAGCACATTCATACTACCCACGAACTGATCAGTGGTAATGTGTTCGAACATTCAGTGAAGTTACATTTCCTCTGTGTACTTCAGATCTGTACTTTTTGTTAATAGATATGCTGGCTGAATATGTATGTAAATGCATAAGTGATGCAATAGCCTTGTCTCGCTTTTCCAAGGGTGTGTCTTGCTCCTAAACATTCTTTTTGCATATAAATGGTCCATTAAAACATGTTTAAGAAAACATTTAAGGTGAGAAATAGACAGTGTACTAACTT
>CAIGQW010054354.1:801394-815293 GCA_903798125.1 Danio choprae
ACACACACACACACACACACACACACACACACACACACACACACACATATATATATATTCTGAGATCCTGATGATTGTGAGATCTTGTAGTACAGTGGTGTATAGTGGGACCTCTTACAGGATTTGAATGAAGAGTTTTTGACAGGATCCATCTGCCTTTGTGGAGAAAAGGAGAGAAGTGGTTCTGAGATGCCTGATTGAGTTCATGGGAGAGAGACAGGAAGATCTCATCAGTATCTAGAGCTACTTCTCTATTTTTCTGTCTATTTGTATTGATAATAAGATGATATGGGGTAATTGCTTTTGCTCTTGAAAGATAGGTTAATAAACATTAAAAGGTTAGTTCACCCAAAACGGAATATTTTGTCATCGTCCCCCCCAAAAAAACAAACAAAAAAAACCCCAATGCAGTCACTTGGTTAATTAACCAAATACAAACTGAAACAGATTTTATTTATTTTTAATACTAACTGGACAGTTACAGGTTACTCTGGTAATACAATTTCCTAATTTGCATTACTATTTTCCTGTGTGTTTATTTTTCGGTACTTTAAATTCACATTGACTTTGGATTGTGTTCTTTGTTGGTCATTACCTCACGAGGAATATACTCAGCAGTGTTTTGGCATAATTAGAAATTTCTAAAAATTATTTTGGACATTGGAATTCCAGTGTGATACAATGTGATGTCTCACATTTACCTTTAAACATTGCATCTTAGGCTATTTGGATATTTCACATGACTGTTCAGAACATGTTGAAAATGTATGCATACCAAAGTGTTTTGTGTGTGGGTGTGTGCGTGCGTGTGTGCGTGCGTGTACCGTAGCAGCAGGAGCACAGAAGATGCAGTCCTCATAGCACTGCACTCTGTACTCACACACTTGGACAATAAAAACTTATGCACGAATGCTGTTTGTTGACTTCAACTCAGCATTAAACACTTTCATACCCTCTAAGATAATTATCAAACTTAGAGAACTGGATATTAACACCGCTCTCTGCAACTGGGTTATGGACTTTCTGACTAACAGATCTCAGAATGTTAGAACAGGCCACATCTGCTCCACCACCGTCACACTCAACACTTGTGTACCACAGGGCTGTATGCTGAGCCCCTTCCTCTACTCCCTTTTTACCCATGACTGCAGGCCTATGAATGGATTCAATACCATGGTCAAATTCGCAGACAACACTACAGTGATTGATATAATCAGTAACAATGATGGGACTGCCTACAGGGAGGAGTACAGCATCTGGATACTTGGTGCACAAACAATAATCTGCTCCGTAACACCACCAAGACCAAGGAGCTCATTGTGGACTTCAGGAAGAAATAGGCTCACATAATCCCATTCAAATCATAGGGATGGCCATTGAGCCTGTCGCATCCTTCATGTTTCTGGGGATCCACATCTCAAAAAGACCTTTCCTGGACCACCAACACCTCCAACCTGGTCAAAAAGGCTCACCAGTGTCTCTTTTTAATTAGGCAACTTAAGAAGAACCAGCTGTCTTCAACCGCCTTGATGAACTTATACTGCTGCGCAATAGAGAGCATTTTGACCAACTGTGTCACAGTCTGGTATGGAAGCTGCTCTGTTGCTGAGCGTAAGGCACTGCAACGGGTGTGAAAACTGCCCAACGCAACACAGGGACCCCACTTCCAGCCATTGAGGACATCCAGAAGAAACACTGTTTGCGCCGAGCATGCAGTATTCTTAAGGACCCTTCTCACCCTGCTCACAGACTGTTTTCTATCATGCCTTCCGGCAGGCGCTTCAAGTTACCCCGGACAAAAACCAGCAGACTGAGGAACAGCTTTTTCCCCAGAGCTGTCTCCCTTTTGAACTCTGCCCCCCACTGACTCTATTGCCCCTCCTCATAACCCCCCTCCACAACCACTCCCCATAAACACTGCATTATTTATTATTTAATATTTGCACAATTAAAATTACACAAATTCATTGCACTACGTTGCACTAATTCATCTTGAATTATACATACCCACAGTACATATACATTTGTAATTATGTTCATATCTATCTGCATACCTCTAATTATTAATAGCAACCTGTACATATATTAATCTATTGTAAATCTCTGTTCATAGTTAATACAACCTGTATATACCCTAGTTTTTCTATAATTGCACTTTCCGAATTTGTATTGTTTTGTTTTCCGGACTCTGACATGAAAAGGACTTCACTGAGATGATATTAAGAGAACCGTTGAGTGGAATAATGACACTGATCCCGCGAACAACAGCAGACAAGTTCTGACATAGAAACTGGAGGCGAACTGGTAAGTTTACTATTGGAAATGATTACTATAAGTTTATTTTGGGCTAAGAAAATATTCTCTGACATGAAAAGTGCCTGTGTGCGTTTACGTTTAATATGCAGTGTTTTTCTTAATCATTTCCCCAAAAACCTGGTACAAAATACAGTGTGCTCAGCACTATGTCATTACATTGGCTTGTCACATAATTATGAACTATGTTAATATATTGTCGAGACCTGTTTTACTGAAACCTGTATTTATTTCTTTATTTTACTAGATAAGTCATATTTTGGGCAGAGCGGTGGCGCAGTGGGTAGCGCTGTCACCTCACAGCAAGAAGGTCGCTGGTTCGAGCCTCGGCTGGGTCAGTTGGCATTTCTGTGTGGAGTTTGCATGTTCTCCCTGTGTTCGCATAGGTTTTCTCCTGGTGCTCCAGTTTCCCTTACAGTTCAAAGACATGCAGTATATGTGAATTATGTAAGCTAAATTGGCCGTAGTGTATGTATGTGTGTGAATGACAGTGTATGGGTGTTTCCCTGTGATGGGTTGCAGCTGGAAGGGCACCCGCTGTGCAAAACATATGCTGGCGGTTCATTCCACTGTAGTGACCCCAGATTAATAAAGGGACTAAGCCGAAAAGAAAATGAATGAAGTCATATTTTAGCTCAAGAAAATATTTTATAATTACTGTATAAAAACATTTAAAACAGTTCATTTTTGTGTAAAACATTTTATAATAATTTTGCTAATTTCTCATTTGTTCCAGATTTCTCTGGCTGATTATGATGTTACAGTCTGAGGACGTATGAAAGGCCAAAAAGTCACAAGTTTCTCATTTTACCCAAAAAATTACTTTTTGGAAAAGAAACTCCAGCAAGATGAACACTCACAGAGAAAACTGCCTATGAATTCTTAAAGGACAAGTTGGACCCTCACAAGCAAGGTCAATGATTCTGTACATCATCACTTTTTTTAATTTATCTTAATTATCTTATTTATGTTGTATTTAATGTATCTACCTATGTATCTACCTAATGTATTTAATGTATCTACCTAATGTATCTATGTCAGGGGGTACTAAATAAAAATAATATTAATGGTAAAAATAATACAGTTAAAATTGTTCTACTTTATTATACAGTAATTGTGGTCTTTAATTTTACTTTTTTATTTTAAAAGATGATTTATTTTCTTTTCACAGACACTAACAAATGCTATAAATGTGATATATGCTTTCACTGACATATGCTATCAATGTCTAATGTATCCAGAGCAGATGCTGTGGTGGCATGGACCATGCTGTGGTGACAGATGAGTCTCCGCATTGATTCCATGGGCTTTTCTGAATACGACCAACTCAAACCAGCAGTTTCTCTATGAGGGACACTCATCATTCTCAAGCCCTCCACAGTCTTTTAGACTGCAGCTCTACCATTTATGTTTGGCCAGAGGAGAACTGATCCCCTACTGAGCCTGGTTTCTTTAATGTTTGTTCTTTACTTCCATTAACCGGTGGAGTTTTGATTCTGATCACGCTGCCTCTGGCTTGCTTGGTCAGGGACGGCGAAGTTGCTCTTCAGTGGATCATCCTCCAACAGTGACAGTTTTATTAAACTGAACTGAATCAGTTTTAATTAAACAATAAATACAGATCCATTTTACCATTACTCTCATCCCTGCCTGATATGCTGGAATGTTACACAATTTAAAAGATTATGTTTTTTTTCTTCTTCTATATAAACAAGTTTTGTAACAATCTACATTGTAAGAGTGCTATACATATAAAGATGACTTGACTGGACTTCCCAGGTTATTCCCAAATACCACAAAAATGCAATAATGATGAGGTTTAGGCCCAATCCCAATTCTTTTTTATATATTTAATATTTAAGTCATTGGGTTACCAGAATTTTTAATATGTTCTGTAATATTTTGCAGCGGTTATTAAGGGACTATCCTTAGAGAAATGTATCGGGTTTTTTTTCCCCCAAAACGTTTCTTTGAACACATTAACGTCGTTATGAATTAAATAAATCAGCTGATTTATAGAAGAAATTCTTATTAATGCACACCTATTTCACATTTGTGGGTATCACACACCTGACAATCATCACCGTTATCATCCCTGCATTTCATAAGCCCCTCACTCAGTGTCCAGCTTTGTCACTAGCACCAGAAAGGACTAAACTCCCTATACATGGTCAGTGTTGAACCTCTAGCTCTAACCTTCCTTGTCTCCGGTGATCTCCAGTGTCTTCTGTTCCTAGTGTGGTGTCTCCTGGTTCCTCATCTGGTCATTGTACTGTTTGTCTTTATTGGTTCCTGTTCTATGATTGTCCTCAACAAAGACAATAATGCTGGTTCCTATTATTATCACATCTTATGTACATCTGGATATACTCCACCTGCAAACTCACCTGCTTGTTTTACTGGCATCCTTTCAATAAACTGTGTTAACATTTACTTACCTGGGTCCTCTCCCTTCTGTTACAAAAGGCTGGACCGGAGAATCGTCACAGGATTAGCAGTACTGACCCCTTCCAAGAGTTGGTTGATCCACTTAAGCAGGCTTTACAGAATCCACATCCACCGGCACCACAACCATTGAGCACTTCCGCTGGCCACTTCCCATGGCCAGACCAGCGCCGTACTCCAGTGTGGTGGAGGGGTGCAATGGATTTCTTTTGCAGTGTTTTCTTGGAGAATGGGTGGAGAATTTATGGAACCAGAGAGGTGCAGTCAAGCTGTTTTTGGACCATTTTTGAGCGTGTGTCTGTTTTTTTATTTTATTTTATTTATTTATTTATTTTTTTGGGCTGCACGGCTATGGAAGCATTCAAATAGCTTTATCGCCTGAAAAAGGTACTATGACAGTTCAAAAATACTCTCTGAAATTTTGCACCCGAGCAGCTGCAAGTTTATGAGACCAATGAGCTCTTATGATGACCTATTGACAAGGGCTTCAACCCCATCTGAGAATGCACCTTTCCAACTATGATGATTCCTATGGTTTGAAAATTTGTATTCAGCTCTCCATCCCCTGTTTGTCCTGTAGGCAAGCCTGCTATGCTGAGTCACCTCAATGCTTCAACAATACACTTCTCTGCCAGCCCACATTATTTAGCCTTCCAGAACCAGCACCGGAGCCCATGATTGGACACTGGGAAGCTATATGGGACAGAGGTTGCGTCGGCTGAATTGGGGTCTGTGATTGTATTGTGCATGCTCCACATGTCCCCAATGTCCAATGGTAAGCGAGTATTCCTATCAAGGAAAATATGCCTCCTCTAACTACAAATGTGACTCTTACTGCCCCTAATGTGTCTCTTTCAATGGTAGTGCTCCTTGACTCGTTTCATTGATATCATTTCCGGAACCCTCTATCACCAGCTCCACCTCGAGACCGACACTTCAGAGACTATCTATAATGTCTGGTCCATCACATGAAAACTCCTAAATTTATCATGTTCACATCACAGGTGCCATACAAATTCAGATCAGATTGTTTCACAGGGAGAAGATGGATTTACTGAGAAAAGGGAAGTATGCAGCACACACTTTTCGTGTACTTTTAGCAAGGTAATGGGTTAATCTTGAGCTAGAATTGTTTTGTTATATTTCTTGCTATTATTGAGCATCACTAGGGTCCTCTTACTCCTGAGTTGGCTTATTATATTTGTTTGATACTTTTTGAATTTGCTACTACTGCAAAATGGGCATTTTGTATGGTTTAAGTCACTTTAGTTTTTTTTTTTGTAACTGTCTATGTGTTTTACTTCTATCACATTGTGAAAAGACCACATCTTAAATGTTATCCCTTTCAACCTAAACTGCCAACAATTGAATTGTAACTTAGAACTGGTAAGGTGACAACTATACACCATGTTCATCTACTTAACATTTTTATGAGAATTGGCTTCCTCACTTTAAAAGGCACATATTTTACCCCTTTTTCTTGATTTAAGATAAGTCTTTTGTGTCTTCAGAATGTGTCCGTAAAGTTTACATTTTATTTATTATACCTTTCAGAACATGAGCATTTTCAACTCTGAGCACACTGTAGCTGTTTTTGTTGCCCGTGCCTTTAATGCAAATGAGCTGGCTCTCCCCACCCACTGTTCCCACGTGCATGTCAGAGCTGCAGAGATTTCCCCCTATTGCTCTGACGCATGTCTCCATTTTCTTGCTGCATCTCATGTCACATAAACAGCACAGTGACAGATAAGAATGAGGAAAAACTACAGTATGAACTTGTGGTTATTTGTTGCAGAGTTAAAGTCTTTCTGGAACGGTGAATCACACCATGCTGTTAAAAAGTGTATGCACGTTTACTTTATTACAAACATTCACTGTTTAATTACAAACATTTACTGGTGTAGATGGTCACAGAGAGCTGAACAGATCTTTTACTCCCAGTTACTTTGCGCAAGTCCTGTCTTGTGGATATGTTTATGTGTTGCTTTGGAGACATGCTAATATACAGCTGTCAATCAATTTGGTGTGCAGGGAAAACTGCACTTCTACGTCATGTTGCGGTGGGCCTAATAATTGCAGAGATTTGGATTCTATTTTAACGTCATTTAAATTTATTCCTTTAGTGTCATTTAAAAAGACACTTTTGTTTATATCACCCCAGTATGACTGTGGACACACTATACCTACACACAGTTCTGTCCAAACAGCTTACAAAAGAAGATTTTCATCATAGGTGCCCTTTAAAGTTAACTAATTGCTTTTTAAAGTGTATTATTAATGTAACACCATTAAACAGAAGAAATATAAGGTGTGACAAGGTGGACTTTTTGGTGTCTGTTTTCATGGTGGTTTGTGGGTTAGGTGTTATGATTAAAATGCATTTTGTTCATGGCTAAGTTGACAGAACGAACATATCTTTAGTAAGCAGGTTTGGGGTAAATTAATTGAACTCAAGATTTAGAAATTCTAAGTTAACCTTGCTTCTTGAATACATCACATTTACATGAATACACCTCATGTCTCTTGTTTCATGTTCAACTCCCTTTGGTAGGATTATGAATAAACTTTACTGTAAAGGAACTTTTTTTTCTTTCAAACGACATATAAAGTACTAGTAAACCCCACAAATAAAGTTATGAATTTGTAAATGAGCATAATTTGTCTCTTTAAATAATACCTCTATATTTTACCAAAGCAGATTACTGAAAAACTAGCATGTAACAGAGTGGGTTGAATTTTGAGGTATTATGGGAATGGGATTATTGCTGTGCTCTGAGTTAATGTGAAGTAAATACTTGATGGTTCCTCAGCTCCATTTGTGATCTTCCTCCCCCACTGACACATCAAGCCCACCTCTAACACTGTCACCTTTGTGTTGGCCTGCCAGACAAATTCAGCATGCCTGATGGAAGTTTTCTGCTCATGGTGATCGGGCAAAGATGATCATGTGCTCACCCATTGGCACACCCTACACAAGGTTGTCAGAGAGAGAGAGAGAGAGAGACCACCGCATCAGCACAAATAGGAGCATCTGCTCATAATTCAGTCCAAATGTTCACTAAAAGCATATGTCAGACTACTAGGTCATTACAGCTCATGTGTGAAATTTAGAAAAAGCATGCAGAACTGGGATTAGAGCACATACACAATAACTGCATTAACAGTTTGATTGCTTTAAGTAAAATAAGTTAAATTGATTATGCAATTGCTCTTCCCTGCAGTGAGCAGTTATGGATTTTTTTCCTGGGTACTGATGAATAGCATTTAATTTTATAACACCATGGAAGAAAACAAAAATGGATAATTAAAAAGATGTGCATTTTCTATATTCAATGCAGCAAGTAGTAGCAGTGATGCCACTATGCAATATGTACAGTAAAATGTTTTCAAACTTTATAAATGTGTGTGTGTGTGTCTGTCAGAGAGAGAAAGAGAGAGAGTGAAAGGGACTGCCACAGCCTTTAAGACTACTGCCACCATACCCTAGAGAACAATTTCCAAAATGGCAAGTTTGTGACACGCAGAGGCAGATCACTATCGAAAATAAAAAAATATTTTCTTACTTCTTTTTTTTTTTTTTTTTTTTTTTTACAAAATTTAGAGAATGGAGTGACTATACAATTGTATAATGGTAAGTGGTTTTACACCTGTTCCAAGTGTAAAGTCCAGGAACATTTCCATTCAGGTGAATGGGAACAGAGCAGATCATGCAGGTGTTTGATTGAAATTTTCACACTGCCCATTCTCTTGTGGATGGGATCATGTGGGTCTTTTTAATTCCACAAAGTTGACACACTTGAGCAATCACTGTACTCTGACCCTGGTCCAAGTGAACTTTGGCTAGCACAACCAACTTATAGACGCTGGACGACTGACTTAGAAATAGCACACTGTAAACAAATCTGACCATGTTAACACCTCCTACAAATTAACTCATAGGTTCAGTCCCTGCCTTGATGGCCATACCCATCATGAAACTGCCTAAACACCTTATCCCACAGAACCACTGCTGGTACCAATTGGCATACCCTTTCCTCAGTTGCACCTAACTTGGCAAAGCTTGGTTAGCTCAATGGGTAATATTAGTAGTATAAACCGTGGAGTGATGGCACTTCTGTCATCATACACTTAAGGAGAAGAAGATTCATGAGGGAAAATCCATATTCATTTCTCTTGGCCTAAGCTTCAACTAGCACAGGTCACTGGGCCTAACTTCTCAACCTGCTCCTGACTATGCACTGCACCTAGTCCCAAATGACTGGCATCAATGTTAAGTTCAAAGGGCTTAAAAAAAATGGCATATGCCAAGACAAGGACAGTTACCTACTTCTAAGATACTGGAACTCTTCACATTCTGGGATCCAGCAGTTTTCCATTAATCTACCCAAGCCCCTTCACTTATTTTTACCAACCAACTCTGCTACAAAGCAATGGAGAGGGGTAGCTAACATTGCTAACCCCTCTACAAAACGCTGATAGGAGGTTAAAAACCCAGAATTGTTTTAAAATCTGTAACATTGTTTGGCCACATACATTCTGCCACTGTGCTTATTTTACTTGCATCAGTCGAAAACAACATGCCCCAGATAATGTAACCCTTAACAGCATTAGTCAAATTTGGCCTTTAGAACCTTCTGTTTTTATTTTTTTAAAGGAGCAAATCAACCTTTTTTATAATCACAAAGTACAGAAGCAGAGGGGCTGAAGCAGGTTGGTATAATAAATTTTAAAACAAGTTCCAGACCTGAAATAGTGTTGGGATTTTCTTTTTTTGTTTGCTTCATTCCTACTCAAAGCTAGAGGTTGCCCTTAAGTATAGATGGATAAAAACAAAGGAAAAGACAAATTATTAAATAAACAATAAACAAATCATTGTGTCAATATCTGGATTAGGGCCTCACAGTGGCGCAGTGGGTAGCACGTTCGCCTCACAGCAAGAAGGTCGCTGATCGCTGGTTCGAGCCTCGGCTGGGTCAGTTGGCCTTTCTGTGTGGAGTTTGCATGTTCTCCCTGTGTTGGCGTGGGTTTCCTCCGGGTGCTCCGGTTTCCCCCACAAGTCCAAAGACATGCGGTATAGGTGAATTGGGTAAGCTAAATTGCCCGTAGTGTATGAGTGTGAATGGGTGTGTATGGATGTTTCCCAGAGATGGGTTGCAGCTGGAAGGGCATCCACTGCGTAAAACATATGCTGGATAAGTTGGCGGTTCATTCCGCTGTGGCGACCCCAGATTAATAAAGGGACTAAGCCGAAATGAAAATGAATGAATATCTGGATTATTTCTGTTTTGTCATCCTGGTTATTTAATAAGCGAACTTCAATGTTTGGCATAACAACATCATGCTCTTTGTTTCATTATCAGGTGGGGGAGCATGTGTGGACCACGTATGCTCTTTAGCATGTAAAAGCAGAAGAGGATAGACCACTGCACAGGTCATTACAAGGTAATTAGGGTTAAATTTAAAATGGTTCCAAAAATAGATGGAGTATTTTGAGTTTCTTTTGCACTTACACTGTTCATATAGCCTGTAGAGTACAGCAGAGCTGAGAGAGTTAAACAGCTCCTGAAAACACTTACCAATCACATTTATCCCTAATAAACCTGACAGCCCTGAAGTTGATGGGGCAGGTATAGGTTCTGATTTACAATCAGAACCCGTAAATTACTAATGATTCTAACCAATACAACAAACTCCAGCTCAAGATATCCTACAAAGGGGGTTACTGAACCTTTAGCAGCATGAAGCTCCAACCACACACAATTATTCAACCTTTCCTTATCCAGGGTTTTAAGAAGAAGAAGCTCTGTGATCGTTGATAACATATAGCCAGTGTTTAAAAACATGGAACATTAACCCCACCCACGTTAACCACAACCAAAAGACAATTACCCTAGAGGGTAAATCCTAACCCTTGCTGATCTCTAGACTGAGTCTGTAACTGATGGAGGCTTTCACAGAGGAGCTAATCCAAATGTAGTTTATTCACAAGAATAGTAAATCAGGCATGAGTCAATAACAGGAGCAATCAGGTACATACAGATCATCCAGAAGTCATCGTCGATAAACAGGCAAATGGTCAAAACCGAAGAAAGGTAAGAAAAACAAAGAAAAAGGCTAGGAATAGATTACAAAAACACGACAAGGATCAAAGAACACGACTAGACATGGAAATGAATGGCTTTGTAAAGTTGCAGGTTCTTTTAACTAACAAAATAAATAACACTGTAAAAAGCAGCTGTGTCTGAGCATGAGTGATTGTTCGGATGATAGTCAGCTGGAGCGGGTGTTGGTTGTCGCACAGCATCATGGTAGTTGTAGTTCTCCAGGAATACCGGAAGTGATCTCCAGCAGGCCAGTATCTTCACTGGCCAGAGTCAGAGTCTGAGCTGATAAACAATACAGTGCAATATGTACAAGCTGATTAACCCTCTGGGGTTGGCAAATGCATATGTGCATTTTAGCACATACAAGTGTAGTGTGAGTATAGTGATAAATGGCAAAATCAGCAACATGTGGAAATTCAATTGTTGAAATTATTATTATTTTTTATTATTTAAACAATGGCTGGAGCCAGTTAAAGTCATATTTTAACACATTTGCTCAAGGTGATCAGTTAACAGCAGGGATGGATACAGTAGTTGCTTTGATCAAGGAATGGGCCACCTGTCTTTTGTTTTCTTGGAGAGCTACAACTTGCAGAACGGTTCTTGACCAGTCAACATTTGCCTTGGGGACCAAGGATTACAGAATGTCCATGTCATGAAGTAGACACAAAATATATTTTGTATTTTTGTATATTTTGCTTTATATACAATAACATTCAAATAATCATCTATATATTATATGTGCACTATTGAAATACTCCAATATATGAAGCCTTGCTTATTAATGTATATATGACAATTCACGCTTACTTATAATCTAAAGAGACAAACAGTGACCATATTTTGGTGTTTTGTCTTAGGGGAGGGCTCCGAGCTCAGAATATGGCCTGAAGCCAGAGAACACCCCCTCTTTTATATATGGAATAAATTAGAATAAGGGTGTGGAGGAGGGATGTTCCTAATTCTGTCGAAGCCAGGTGCTGCAAAAAGCACCATTAGATATATGGGTTTTACATGGCATTTAGGAGAACAATTTAACATTTAGGAGAACATTTAGGAGAGCATGATGACATAAATAAAAAGAGAGACTTTGGCTGCATCTGAAGGGAGTTGTGGCTCTGCTGCATTGAAAGGGAGAGACCAGCCCAACTAGCACACACAGCACAACTCAAAATATGGATAAAGGCTCACACTGCGACTGAAGGGAGCTATGGCTCCACTGCACCTTAAGAGAGAGCCCTGTCTGATACTAGGTAGGCAATATGATGGACTCCACTACGTCCAAAGGGAGCCGCGGCTCTTCTGCACCAGGGGAGGGGAGTACTTCTGCAGTAGGATATTAGTCAATGGTTAGTGCTTCAGAAGAGGGCTGCCACTATGACCAAAGGGAGCTGTGGCTGTGGTGCACTGAACTAAACTGAACTTAAACTCTGAAAACTGGACTGACACAGTTTCAATTCACTATCATCTTCTATGTTAAGCTGCTTTGACACAATGCACATTTTAAAAGCGCTATAGAAATAAAGATGAATTGAATTGAATGTGTAGGTGATTAATTATTATATATGTTTTGATGGCATCTGATGACCACTGTTCTAGATCTTGAATCTGATATAATGGCCTGTCTTTTCCTGGTCTGTTTTACTTTGTTTAAATGAAGTGGTTGTTTTGTTATCTATTATGGTCAAATCAGAAATGTTTGAATGGAATATGGGGTTGTAATTCAAGGTTATTTTGATCTCCGAGCATCTCAAAAAAAGAGTTTCAGAAACATGAGTTTGAGAGTGTGAAAGGTATTATTTGAATAATACCAGGAACTGAGAATTTGTATACAATTTGTGAGCATATCTAAGGTTAAAGGTTTTATAGTATCTGGCCTTGATGGATGAGTTGAATGTTGAACTCCTTTAATTAGAAGAGAAGTTTGGGAATTATTTATTTCTGAGGATGGGAGGCTAATATAAATTAGTTTGTGGAAGAATTGAATGCCACTTAAATAACCTTTGATGGATCCAGTTTGTTGATTTTTTGACAGAATTTAGGTAGGAAAAAAAGGAATTAATCGTTAACAGTGAAAAATCTGGAAATTGCAAGTTATAAGAGAGGCGAAAACCTTTGAAGATTCTCCATCCTGTCAAGTAAGAATTGATGGTTCTTGGTGAAACTGCTTAGAGGATAGAATCAAGGGATGATTCAAGATTAGGTTTAATTGGATAATCTATGGAAATATAAGTTGTAAATAATGAGATTGACACCCTTCGCAGAGGCAGACTCACACATGGATTGCTCTCTGGTGCTTGGGGGAGCATGTGAGAAGAATATTTTGGAAGATGAGCAGAACAGAATGAAAAAGTTTGGGCTGTTGGTTGGAGAAGCCCAGTTTGTGGATATAGGAAATGGTTAACTGAAGGGTAAAGAAAAGGTGGCTGAGCTTTAATGGAGGCAATCTCAAATATGTCCGCTGCCAGAAGGAAGGAAAGGAGTTGAAAGAAAAAAAAGGTAGGAAAATCACCCTGAGGACTGCTACTGGTGATGCTGGTTAATGTGATTATCTGAATTACATCTGAGCCAAACTGAATGATTATCTGCTTGTGTGCCTCCTGAACTTTGTTAGTAAATGTCATATATGAATGCTTAGGTAAAGTTCAATATTACATGGTTATGTTTGGTCTTTATATTCTCAGCACAAATCTTGAGTAAACTAAAAGTGGTTAGGAATTATGCATAAGAAAATAATTAAAACTTTTAAATAATAAACAGAAGTAATTCTGAACTATGACTACACAAATGTCAATCACACAATAAATAACATCCCCCAATGTTGCTGGATTTTAAAGGTGCCATCTTGAAGCTGTGTAAAGCTTGTTGCTGCTTGAAGGGTGGTTGACAATAGGTCTGTTGTGCAAGCTTTAGACCCCTGAATGTCTGCAAGAAGAAACAAGAAAGCCTGCAATGCATAAGTCTCAAACTTAATTCCTGGAGGGCCGCAGCTCTGCACAGTTTTGCTCCAACCCTAATCAAACACAGCTGATCCAAG
>CAIGQW010054354.1:815693-833962 GCA_903798125.1 Danio choprae
ACTGTGTGAAAAGATATCCTTGTCTCTACCTTCTGTGATCCGTGACAGGATACCGGACCAGCAAAACATTCCCGGAGATATGGACGGTCTCACTAATACTTCCGGGATCGCCGCTGATCCTCACCCGGAAGCAGCGGCGTCGAGCCAGCAGCCGACGAATCCTCCTGTTAACCCGCTCACTATGTCGAGCTCAGCCCTCTCTCGTCCCGCCAGTTATGCTGGGGATCCGAATACCTGTGCGGGATTCGTGCTGCAATGCTCTCTTTACATAGAGACCAACTCTGCATCCTTCCCCAACGAAATTTCAAAAATCGCCTTCGTCATCTCTCTCCTCACGGGCCGAGCACTACAATGGGCTAACGCCCTTTGGGACGCCAACAACCCCGTCTTTCACTCCTATCACTCCTTCACCCAACACTTCAAACAAGTATTTGGCACAGCACTTTCATCACTCTCAGTTCACGATGAACTCATCTCCCTCACTCAAGGAACACTCACCATCCACGAATACACTCTGCAGTTCCGCACTCTCGCCGCCAGTAGTGGGTGGAACCAGATAGCGCTATTAGCCGCCTTTCGTCAGGGACTCACACCCAATGTTCGCCAACACATGGTGATTTATGACGATAACGCCGATCTAGAGGTTTTCATCAAGAAGGCGATTAGCGTCTCTCAGCACCTCAACGCTTGCTCCACCCCTACTGGTCATCATCAAGCACCATCTCACCATCCTCTTTCACCACCACTTACCACCGTTGAAACCCCTAGTCTTCGTCACTCCTCACCGTCTCCTCTCGACCTTGAAGAGCCTATGATTACTGACGCCTACCATCTCACCTCAGCAGAACGCAACAGACGACTCCGGTTCCAGCTCTGCTTATACTGTGGAGAGGCGTCTCATCTCATCTCGGGCTGTCCTGTTCGTCCTCCTCGTCCAATGGTGAGTGCCTGTTCAATCACTCCTTCAATCTGCAACATTCCTCATCTGCAAGCAACTCTAATCATAAACTCTTGTGATTTTCCCATCAACGTCCTGGTGGACTCCGGAGCCGCTGGAAACTTCATCTCCACGAACTTCATAAGCAAACATCGCATTCCTACAGTAGTTAATGAAACCCGGTACCAGATTTATACCATCCAGAACTCACCATTGGGCGATGGTCGGATTACCCGCCGGACACGACCAGTTACTCTGATGATTTCACCGGGCCACCGAGAAAAACTCCACCTCCTGGTCTTACCCAGGGCCAACGTCGATGTTGTGTTGGGTCGACCCTGGCTGATCCAGCACCAGCCTACTATAGACTGGAGCACAGGACACATCCTTAGCTGGAACAAGACCTGCAAAGACCACACTCAGGACCCACCTAGCAACCAGCCTTCTCTTCCCCTTCACTCAACCGCCTTGGATCACCTCACTCAGCACGTTCCCTCCACCTACCACTCGTTCCTGGACGTCTTCAGCAAGGAACGTGCTACACAACTTCCTCCTCACCGGCCCTGCGACTGTAGTATCGACCTGCTGCCCAACGCCAAACTACCGCACGGTCGGATCTACCCACTTTCTCGTCCTGAACACGAGGCGATGGAGAGCTATATCCATGAAGCCATCACCCAGGGTTTCATCCGGCCATCCAAGTCTCCTGCCGCATCGAGCTTCTTCTTCGTTTCCAAGAAGGACGGAGGGCTCAGACCATGCATCGATTATCGGGTGTTGAACGAAGCTACGGTAAAATTCGCTTACCCTCTGCCACTGGTGCCAGCAGCCCTTGAGGAGCTCCGGGAGGCGCGAGTTTTTAGTAAGCTGGATCTCCGCAGCGCGTACAACCTGATCCGTATTCGAGAAGGAGATGAGTGGAAGACCGCCTTCATAACCCCTACTGGCCACTATGAATATCTAGTGATGCCCTATGGGTTAGCTAACAGTCCATCGGTGTTCCAGAATTATATGAATGAGATCTTCCGGGACCTTCTCCACAAATGTGTCATTGTATACATCGACGATATACTCATCTATTCCCGTAACCTAGAAGACCACCATAATCAAGTCAGTCAAGTGTTGCGGCGTCTTCGCAAACACCAACTCTACCTAAAGGCCGAAAAATGTGAGTTCCATCAATCCACCATCTCCTTTCTCGGTTACGTGATCTCCGCTGCGGGGGTCCAGATGGAAAAAGCCAAAGTGGACGCCGTAACCAACTGGAAAGTACCCCAAACCGTCAAGGAGCTCCAGCGCTTCCTAGGATTCGCCAACTTCTACCGACGCTTCATCAAGAACTACAGTTCAGTTTCAGCACCCTTGTCATCTCTCCTCAAGGGGGGTCGGAGAACCATCACCTGGAGCTCCGAGGCGGATCGCGCCTTCCGACTCCTCAAGAACAAGTTTACCGCAGCACCCATCCTCAAACACCCAGATCCTACGCGGCCCTTCGTGGTAGAAGTCGATGCGGCAGACATAGGAGTGGGGGCCGTACTCTCCCAGTGGTCGGACAAACCCAAAGCTCTCCATCCGTGTGCGTACTATTCCCGCAAGCTCAGTCCTGCAGAACAGAATTACGGCATAGGAGACCGTGAGTTACTGGCCATTAAACTGGCCCTCGAAGAATGGCGGCACTGGCTGGAAGGAGCACAATTCCCCTTCTCTGTAATTACAGACCATAAAAATCTTCAATACCTACGCAACGCCCAACGACTGAATGCTCGTCAAGCTCGGTGGTCTCTGTTCTTCGCCCGATTCAACTTTTCCATCACGTACCAGCCTGGGAGCAAAAACTGTAAAGCGGACGCCCTTTCCCGTTTACACTCACCAGATCCCATTCAAGACGCTCCCGAACCAATCTTACCACCATCCATCTCCATTGCTCCGATTTATGGAAGGTCGACGAAGAAATTCGTGCCGCCACTCTCGAGGAGCCAGCCCCTCCGGGTCTTCCACAAGGTCTGTCCTATGTACCATCTCGTCTCCGTATCACCCTCATCGAAAGTACGCACACCTCCCTCGGTTCAGGACACCCGGGCAGCAGGCGAACCCTCTCGCTCCTACGTGGGAAATACTGGTGGCCTGGTATGGCCAAGGACGTAGCCCAGTATGTTCGGGGGTGTTCGGTCTGCGCCGTAACCACCACTCCTCACCGCCTTCCTGAAGGCAAACTCCAACCTTTACCGATTCCCCGCCGACCCTGGACCCACATCGGAATAGACTTTGCCACCGACTTGCCTCCTTCTCAGGGTCACACCACTATATTGGTGGTCGTCGACAGATTCTCCAAACTATGTAAACTCATCCCACTCAAAGCTCTACCTACCGCCTTGGAAACCGCTGAAGCACTGTTCAACCACGTCTTCCGCAACTATGGTCTCCCCGAAAACATCGTCTCCGATCGAGGACCACAATTTATTTCCAGGGTCTGGCGGGCCTTTTTCCAGCTACTTGGCACAACCATCAGTCTCTCATCCGGCTACCATCCTCAAACTAACGGGCAGACCGAGCGTAAGATTCAAGAGATCTCACGCTACCTCCGAACCTACTGTGCCAATCACCAGAATTCCTGGAGCCAGTACTTACCGTGGGCAGAGTATGCCCAGAATTCCCTTCGCCAAGCTTCTACGGGACTAACCCCCTTTCAGTGTGTTCTAGGGTACCAACCCTCACTGTTCCCATGGACCGGCGAAGCCTCTGAAGTGCCCGCGGTGAATCACTGGTTCCAGGAGAGCGAGAGGGTATGGGACTCAGCACACGTCCATCTCCAACGGGCAGTGCGGAGACATACCGAAGCCGCCAACCGCCGCAGATTACCCAACCCAGTATACCATCCCGGGGACAAGGTGTGGTTGTCGACCCAAAACATCCGTCTCCGACTGCCCTGTAAAAAGCTGAGTCCCCGCTACATAGGGCCGTACACAATCCATTCACAGATTAACCCTGTCACCTACCGCCTCAACCTACCACCTCACTCCCGTATTCCTTCTGCCTTTCATGTCTCACTCCTTAAACCCTTCACTGACCCTGTTTCTCCTCCCTCCACAGACCCCGAACCGCCTCCCCCTCCAGCACAACCCGAAGTCTTGGGTGAGAACATCTACCAGGTCAAAGAGATCCTCAACTCCCGGCGGCGGGACGGCCGGATCCAATATCTAGTCGACTGGGAAGGATTCGGCCCCGAGGAGCGGTCATGGACACCTCGGGAGGACATCTTAGATCCCACTCTCCTCGAAGAATTCCACCAGCAACATCCCAACCGTCCCGCTCCTCGAGGCCGCGGCCGTCCACGTCGTCGGTCCAGGGTGCCAGGAGTCACCCGTGGAGGGGGGGGTACTGTCACACCTCCTGCACGTTCTGTCAGCCCCGATCACCAGTCACACTCTCCAGCCACTACACAACGCACTCACTCACCAGATTACTAATCACGCTCACCTGCGCACTCATCACATGCACCTGCTCCTGTCATCACCACCACTCCATATAACCCACGCACTCCTTTCAGTCATTGTCCGGTATCTTCTTCACTTGGTCGCAACTCTCTCTGTCTGCTCATCTGGATCATCCGCCAAGGCTATCCGTGACTCATCTTACCCAGAGACTAACCCCTGTCATCGGCTTGCTCTACTTAAGGGAAGTGACTATATTGAACTGTTTGCATGCACCGCTCGGTGCGAAGTTATACTTGTGTTTAATAAACACTGTGTGAAAAGATATCCTTGTCTCTACCTTCTGTGATCCGTGACACAGAGGTTTCTGAACCTGTTCTTAACATCTTGAATTCATCCCAACTTTTAGGATATGTGCCTAAAACTTTCAAACTAACTGTCATTAAGCCTCTTGTTTAAAAAAACACAGCTTGATCCCAAAGAACTAGTAAATTACAGACCCATTTCAAACCTGGCTTTTTTTTTTAATCAATGATACTAGAAAAGTCGTATCTGCTCAACTATGTTCCTTCCTACAGAGAAACAATATTTGTGAAAAATTAGAGTTAGTTTCCACTGTTATGCTGATGATACACAACTTTATGTCTCCTCTCAAACTGATAATTTGTACAAATAATTTTCACGAAATTAACAGATTGTAAAGCTGATATTAAAAATTGGATGACTAAAAACTTCTTTTGACTAAATTCAGATAAAACTGAGGTTTAAAACTCTTGCTTATTGAACCCAAAAACCTCACATGCAAAAACCAAGAACACTGTCTAACCCTTGATGGATTCTCAATTTAGTCCTCATCTTCAGTCAAACATTATGGGGTGATTTTTGATAGCAATCTGTCGTTTGAAGGCCAAATTTCAAGCATCTGTAAGACTGCATTTTTTTCATCTTGAACATTTTGCCAAACATCGACATATGCTATCAATGTTTAATGCGGAAAAGCTTGTTCATGCTTTCATGACCTCTCAGATAGACTATTGTAATGTGTTACTAGGCGGTTGCCCTGTAGGCCTAAGCTTCAGCTGGTTCAAAATGCAACTGCTAGAGTGCTTTCTAGAACAAAGAAATATGATCATATTACTCCAGTTCTTTCATTATTGCGTTGGCTCCCTATTAAATATCGTATAAATGTAAACATTTTATTGACTACCTATAAAGCCCTGAACGGCTTAGCTTCCCAGTATTTGAGGGAGCTCCTGGTGTATTACAGCCCCTCACATCCACTACGCTCAATTAATTCTGGAAAATTGATTATTCCCAGAATATCAAAGTGCTGTGCTGTACACACTCTGTCAGTTTAAAACTAGATTAAAGACACATCACTTTGCATTAGTATACACATAAAACACAAATGCTTTTGAAATCCAAATCCTCTAAAGGATTGTTAGGCTGCATTAATTAGGGCAACCGGAGCTAAGAACACTTCCCAAAAGACATTTGAATGGCATCTACTCTTATGTTAGTTTGTTTTTTCTTATCTCGAGGTCTCCATAATCCTGGACCTGGACCTGAGCAGATGCTGTGGTGGGCACAGAGGAGTGGAGAGCATGAGACTGATTCCTGAAAGACACCAGTGCCAGCGTTCTCCAGCTTCTGACACCTAGACTGCAGCTCTGCACAAGAAGTTTGGTCAGAGAAGAAATGGTCGTGCCCAGCTGGTTTCTCTCAAGTTTTTTTTTTTTCTGGAGTTTCCATATCGTTCTCTACCCTATACTTAATGCCATTATAAGTGTGACCATCCAAATTATCAATAATAAATAAGATCTGCTTGGCTAAAGATAAATGTCGACCCTTCAAGCAGACTTAAATCTCTTCCACTCACTCAAAAACACTATCCTCACCCCTTCCACAAAAGATATGATACTTTTGGTCCTTAGGAACTTAGAATACCCATTTGTCAGCTAGGGTTAGGTGTTGTGCTTGTCAACACAGTAGTTGATGCAACTGCTCCTTCTCTCCCTTCAGTGACTCCATAAATATAATATGCCACAAAGAGGGAAACTAAAGAGAAGGGGAAATTAAAGAAAATGGAAGAACAACATAACTCATACCACTACCCAGTTTTTGATTGCTCAACTCACATGGCCCACCTTCTTGCAGCTGCTGCTTTGCTGAAAATAATGACAAAAACACACACTCAACAAAGCAACTAATAAACCAAAAAAATCTGACTAAATAAGCAAAATTGTTTTTTTTCTAACCCTGCCAACTACGGCAAACAAAAAAGGGGCTGCCTCACAGACCCCAGAGAACAATTTCCCTAAAGATATGTTTATAACTTAATGATAGTAACAGAGACAGATCACTATCAAAATTACAATTTTATTTACTAAAATCTACTGAAATGTATGTGTAAAAAACCTTTTTTTTGTTAATGACAGCTTCAAGATGCCTCTTGTATGGAGAATGGAGTTGCATGCAAACTTTAATGGAGTGTTAGTTCTATAGATTAGGTTATGGGTGCGATTAGCTTAGCAAGCCCTGTAAATTGTTCGGCTTCAATTGTTGCGTCCTCGCATGGAACGGTTGGGTTACTGTAAGAGGCATTATGAGTGGGCGAAAACACCGCATGTCTGTTCCAACATCAAACAGGTTTAGCCCACTCAGTGATTGTAGATTAATTGTAAATTGGCCAAATATCTGGGTTAGATCTGACCTGTTGAAGAGAGATGGCCTTCATCCCACTCGGGGCTGGGCAGCTCTCATCTGTGGCCCAAGTCAGGGAGCAGACAGACTGGCTAAATCTACTGTATGCTTAGTCTCAGCCTCAGATGTCATACCTAACACTGCCCACAGACTTTTGAATAAATATCTGATGCATATGGCACACTTTTCTGGATACATTTAAGCAGATTCTCAGTCATCCTCTAATTGGTTTAAGTATACAGATTTCCGGGAGTCAAGTGTGCAACAATTTTATAACAGCCTGCCTGGAAACAAGTATGAGCAGATAAAAACACTGCAGTGTTTATATTGATGAAAGTGCTCATTAATAAACATATAACTTTCTGAGACATTTACAGATCAATGATTTACTGCCTGCTCACCCGTCTGTTTTTTTGAGGAATACTTTACACAAGTATGCTTATATTTTCTTTTCTTTTTTCTTTTTCTAATGCAAGTGAAAACCTTCAAAAATTCTGTAATTTTGGTCACAAAGATAAGAGAAAGACATTGTTCAAATCAGAAAACGTATTTGCGGAGACTCACAAAAACAACAAAATAAAAAACACTTTCACTCTCAATCAAATTGATCTTTATGTACTTCTAAATGAGTCACCAAAATAATAAATGAATATCAGAACAAAGTCTACATATACACTCAAGCCCAAAACCCCAGGGATATGAAACATTTTAGGCTTTACTGTATGTCCTACTGATTTCCTATATGCTTTGCTGACAGATTGTTTAAAATATTAAAGCGTTGCTGTTGTAAACTATTAAAGACAAACAAACATTATAGTTCATTACAGCTTTTTTTGTCATTTTATCATAGTGCATTGTGGCTTAACACAGAAACAGAGACCGTAGTTTCCATTTTATCTCTATCCAGATCTGTTCATTTTCATCTATCCAGATCTGTTCTGTTATGGGCTTTATAACATGTAAACCTCCCTCTCACCCTCTAGACATGTAAAGCTCCCTCTCACCCATGGCTTCATCTTGCTCACCACAGCTTTTTCGGGCTCTCCTCTCATCCTCACCACAACCCATTGGGGCTCTCTCCTCTCAGGCCATCAGGGCTCTCTCACTCACCATAGCCTGTCAGGGTTCTCTTCTCAGCCTCACTTCAGCCCATTGGGACACTCTCTCACTTGCTCATCTCATCTTGTCGGGGCTCTCCTCTCAGCTTCACCACAACCCGTCTGGGCTCTCTTCTCTCAGCCCATCTGGGTTCTCTTGCTTACCTCAGCCCATCAGGGCTCTCTTTACAGCCTCACCTCAGCGCATTGGGGCTCTCCACTCAGCCTCACCTCAGCCCGTCAAGGCATTTAGTCTCGCTCACCTCAACCCGTCAGGGTTCTCTTCTCAGCCTCACCTCTGCCTGCCTTGGCTCTCCTCTCAGCCTCACCTCAGCCCGTCAAGGCAATTTCTCTTGTTCACCTCAGCCCATCAGGGCTCTCCTCTCTCGCTTTCCTCTCAGCCAGCTGGGGCTCTCTTGCTTACCTCAGCCTGTCGTGACACTCTCTTATCTATCTTCCTGCTGGATCTCTCTCAGACCTCACTACTCCCCAATTATGTCAACCAGGGTTCCCTTCACCTCTTCTTTATGTAACAGACATGAAAGTACAACATAAGCTATGTCATTAAATGTTATTTTCTGTTTTAGGATTGGCTCAAAAGTAAAGCCTAAGTTTTTTTTTTCTTTTGGGGGTTGGCTCCGCCCCCTGCCTTCACCTTCAGGCAGGATCTGCCAGCTTATCAAGAGACCCGCATCATAGACTGGGCTTACGGAAAAGGACTTTATGAAAGGACAGTAACTGAACAGTTCACAATAAATGTTAAAAGGTTTATCTGTCTTCTAAGTTTTTCTAGTACTGCATTGGATTGCTTCAAGTCTTGCAAATGAAGTCTTAGATGTGATATTTGATAGTAACCTGTCATTTAAAGGCTACATTTTAAGCATCTGTAAAACTGTTTTTATGTTTAAAATATTGCCAAACTTTGAGAAATGCTATCAGTATCTAATGCAGAAAAGCTTATTCATGCTTTTTTGACCGCTCGGTTAGACTATTGTAATGCGTTACTAGGTTACGAGGTTGTAACAGTTTCCTCCGCCCATGCTATTGTCCAGAGGTGCAGACACACTTGGAGTAGGGCTAGACAGATCCTCCTTCAAGGCAAAGGCTGATCACCACTGGTCAATGCCTCAGATTTCCATTATCTGTCAAAAGGTGTGGCTTTCATCTAAAAACATTCCTCTTTGTTCCTGTGTAACAAACTTGGGCCTAAATTCATTGATGTAACAAACTTGGTCCTAAATTCATTGATCCAAAAAAAAAAAATAATAATACTGTCAACGAAATCATTACTCAAGTTCCAGTCTACCTTAAACTTCCTCTGGCATGCAGGAACATTCATCCCATTTTTCACATTTCCAAATTATAACCCACTTTTTATGCCGCTAATAATCAGCACAAACTAAGCTGATCTGTAATCAGAGCGCTCCAGGTCTTGCACATCAAAATGCCTATATTTAATTGTCATTCCTGTGTTTTGTTGTAGGTTTGTTGTTGTTCTCTGTATGTGTCTTTTCAGAATTTCCTGTGTTGAGTCTGCCTGTGGATGTTCTCGTTGATGTCTGCAATACCCAGCAATTTCCTGTTTCCTGAATTACTATCAGAACTACCTTTGTCTTTGACACACTTCATCTAGAAGGTTTTGCTGGACTTATATTTAATAAAGATTACTTTCACTCACATTTTGGATTCTTCTCTTATTTTTTTGTGACACCAATAAAACAAGAATACAGAAATACCAAATCCAAATGAGAACAGCTGAGGCTTAAGCCACAGCAAATCACCAGCTAACAGGCTCTTTGAATCACGCTGTACACACACATCGATAGAATGGATGCACCTAATAAATCATCATCATGAATCATACTAAACAGAAAATACAAATACAATCTATTAGATTGTAACCTGAGACCTCACCTTCTCCTATATAGGTGCGTACATAATTATTGCGCAATGCACACACCATTTTAAAGTGCCACCCTATTACATATATTTAATTCACTTAACATTTATTTTTACAAATAATTTAGTTATCAACATATAATGATGCATATTTTAATATAAACTATTTTGTTTTCAAAAGATGAATCTTCAAGCCTTTATATACAAGCCTTTTAATGGTATTTTTTATCATAACATATGAACCAAAAGTAATGAGTGATTGCATGAATTCTTTAAGTAGATAGATAGACAGACAGACAGACAGACAGAAAGACAGACAGATAGATTATTCTGAATGCACAAACAAGAGCAGGTATTAATGTTGACCTTGTTCTATCTCACTAACTGCAGGGATGCAGCTTGATTAATAACAACAAAAGCAAAAATAAAAGCTGCAAAATCATCAATTCCTCCTCCAACAATTACCTCATGGCACAACCAATCAATAAGCATTCTTCAAAACTCATTGAGGGTTGAGTCTGGGGGAGGACAAATGGCCCCAAATGCTTTCCAAAAGCTCTCTAGAACATTCAGTTATCTTAATTTCCCTCCCTCAGGCAAGCTTTTATGTAGGCAGGCCAGAATGTGGAGTGATCCCGAGGGGATATATTCAAACTAACTGGCAGTAGCATCTGTACGTCTCCTGCCCTCTCAGCTGCTCTGAATTTAAACCTCTGTAAGCTGAGCAGGTTTGGCTTTTTTCCAATTTACAAACTAAAAACACTAACCCATGCAAACAAATTAGAAAGCAGGTACCATTACTCTCACACATTAGAACACTTTTGATTTGATTTTCTGCTCATATCACAGTTGTTACATTTGGCTAAACACTGCAAAGAATAATACATATTACATGCAAGTGATTAAAATAAAAACCAACATGTTGCCATCTGCCTTACCATGAATACATTTAGCATATTTTGCAAATTATGCAAATTTTAGTATCACAGTAGATCAATCATCATCTGATTGGAAAACAAAGATTAAGGGCATTTTCATTAAAATAATTTATTTTTACTAAAATAAATACAATTCAATTGAATATTCAAAAGAAACTGATTTTAGCTAAGATGTTGGGATAGGGTTGTGCATCCCTGTGAACATGATAAGGACCAGGTCATGGAACAGCTGTGATCTATTTTAGCATTTTGTACTAGAGGGGATCATAGCAGTGGTAGAGTTTTAGAGAATAGAGTTTTCCCTGAGGGGTTACCATTTTGCATGATTAAGGTGCCTTTGCACATTGATGAGGTAGAAACCTTGGTTTCTGTCCCAGAGGCATTTGCTCTGAGTGTACTTTTATTGAAATAAGCTTATGACAGTTGCTTATCTCACATGGGTGCAGTCCAAGATGATGGAGCAACTCAAGATCTGTGGAGAGGCCGTCACCTTATGTGGCACATAAATTGATGTACCCTCCATGATCTTAGAAGCTATCCTGTGCTTCATTGTTAGGATGGCATATGTAGTTACATACACAAATCATCTGGGAGGCCTGGGGTAGTGATGCAGACTGGTACACCAGATCCTTCTGTGGACCCTATCCAAGCTTCTCTCACTAAGTCAGTTTATTTCCCTTGGTATCTGAATAAGGGATCTTTATGATTTGCAAGATTGGGCCAAGCAATAGTGAATCTATTTCCCTCCCAGGAAATGAAACACTGTCCACTCTGTTGTTTCCTCATACATTCAACCCCACTGGGATTGGATACAATGGTTTAAGCATGGCAGAGGAAGCTTTTTGCTCTTTGGAATATTTCCAAGGACAAGGATTTTGACTACTATTTTCAAGATACATACACTGTAAAAAAAAAAAAAAACTTTTTGAAAAATTGTGGAAACTGACAATTAAATATTGTCAAACTCAATCTGCGTCAACTGGGTTAAGTAATCCATTGTTTAGATTTGATCGTGTTTATGATTTTTAATATGTAAATATATTATTTGTTTAATGTTAATGAAACATGGTTTAACCATTAAAATGTGATTTTATGAGTTCAGATGACCTTTTGTGGGATGGTAATATTCGGGTGACTACACTAACCTAACTAAAATACTTACATTTTATGTATTTTTGACATTTGTACACGTCTGAATGTATTAATTGCACTTTAATTAATTGAGCATATTATGAGAATTAAAATGCATGAATTTATAAGGTATAGTTATAGAAATGTTGAATGTAATGTGTTCTTTTAAAGAATTTTCACAATAGTGTCTGTTTAATAAAAATAAATAAATAAATGTGGCACTTTTTAGTGTATCATTATTTTGTATGTTTTATTATAATAGATATTAGACAATTCAGTAAAGTTTCTTTAGCAATGTAAATTTACCAATATACATTTTTTGAATTAGTTGAAACCAAAAAAGCATGCTGCAACAAATTACAATGTTCAATTGGGCCAATAACATGATTGGGCAGACTTTTTTTAAATTGCCTTAAGACATAATTTTTTTATTGAGCCAATGTTGAGCCAAGGCTGTTTATTTATTTTTTATTTATTTATTTATTTTTTTTCTGTTATTGAAAAAAATTATGCATTTGGGCCAATTGAAAAATGTAGATCACTAGAAAATTTTGAGTTTGGGCTGTAATTGTTTTTACAATGTAGCACAGCTGATTCCAAATTCAGTGGTTGCAGTTTAAGCCCACTCATATGGTGGCTCAGAGACCTCAATGCTGCAAATGATGACAACGTGCAGCAAATCCTGATAGCACATCCAAATTCAGAAAAATGCTACAAATCCTGATAACACAAACAATAGTGCTGCAAATTCTTTAGTTCTTTATTTCTGAATCCTATTTATACAATCTCACTCTTTTTGCCTCTAATAGTACAACTCTTAACACCCTAATCCTATTAGAATGTTAGAGTGACACAGTAAATACTCTCCAGAGCCTATGAGCTTTTAAGAGATTTCAAGGTCTTAGTCTTGAGTATTTACCTCGTATGACTTACTGTACACTTAGTATTACATTTTTTCAGCATTCTTTTGTTCTTTTGACTAGACTAAAGATATAGTTCTTCGAAACTGACTTTAGTCATTACACAAGACATAGAAAAATAATGATGTTTTTAAGTAAACTATTCTTTTCATTTTGTTATTAACCATTTATTATCTTACCTTCAATCAACAAATAACTGTTAAAGATTTCTTTTGAATGGCATATATTCTGACATGTCTAATAAAATAAAAAATTTACTTAGGTGAAACACTGCCTCTCAAAGCATTTTATTCTCCCACATACCCAACACATCTTGGCAGCACTAAACAGAGAGCCAAGATGTGTGCAGAGCAGAGACACATCAACCACTGCACATTTATGCATAGAAAAATGTATTGCGTCAGTCCAACACAAAAAGTGTATCAAACAGACTTCTTAAAAAATATTTTGTAGAACTATTTACTAGATACACAAACAGTATAATGACACATGACAGGCATGTCATACTCTCACAGGGTAAAATGACTCATCCTGAGTTTAAACCACAGATCACAAGCTAGTTTTCCTCACAAGCCCCTCTGTGATCCACTACGAGGGCAATGCTTATAAATTATTGCATTAGGTTGACATACTCCTTATAGCAGGGCAGTAAAAGCTGTCACCATTGCCCCTTGTGAAGCTTAACTCAGCTTTTTATACTCTCTGGGGGTTTGTTCCCATTCCCAGTCGGCACTGAACACCTTCGGATCACAAAATCCAGATAGTTCATGCTAAGCAAAACTCTATATTGTTATCTATGTTGTTGTCCTATCTGGAATCTGCACTTGCTGCAGCTTCTTGTATGACTGCAGTCCAGAAACCTATCTGAGCTATCAGTATTAGCAAGGCCAATGAGATTATATCAATTAGATCCAGTTTAACCAATGTTTGATGATACCTCAAAAATACAGAGGAAAACCCATGCTTAAGATGACACTGCCATGAATATGTAGGTAATAAGCTGCCCACATGCAGTCCCTCATTCAGGTTTGAGTGTAGGATCCAAGACAGTACTCAGCATTCAGCTTCAGGGTTGTAGTCATTTAGGGATTAAGGGTCAGTCGCAATGAGATATGTTGTGATGACAGATTGGAGTTTCTGGAAAGTGCCGCAACCATTGAACTGAGTTACGAGTTTGAGGACAATGCTGCCAAGCATGAGCAGACAAGAACCCTAAAGGCATAAGCATGAACACACGTGAAGCACTTAGCCCAGTACAGTAGCTGACTGAAGGGGCATTGTAATACATGTCCTGGGCCTGGAGTAAGACTCATCTGCAGAGTTAGCAAGCCGAGGGTGATGCAGGAACTCTATCTAGGATTATCAATGGTAAAATTTACTAGAAAAACAGAACAAACACACACATTTCTGGGTAAGTGAGTAATGACATAGAAGGCATGACACCAAGACAACATTTTCCTATTATCTGTTAAAGCATGTCTTCAAAGATTTAGGGCCCAATCATACAACTGGCACAAGAAGTGTGTGGCATGATTTGTTGCAATATTCAAACCAGCTCAACAGTAATTTTCATATTTTTCACATTTTGCGCCACATTGTTTAAATAGCAAATCCATTTGCACCACTTTGTGGAGTCAAGGGTGTGCTGGTCTAAAAAGAAGGTGTGTTGAGGCACATTGTTGCTGCATTACTATTTTGAGCAACTGAAATTTGAACATTAACAACTAAAAGCTGGTCTAAAATCCAGCGCAGAGCGTGTTAGTTATGCGCCTATGCGGGTCCAAATGCTTACACATTGCTTAATACACACAGGATGTACAGCAATACACAAATATCTTTACATATATATAAAAAAGGAAGTGTGTTTGGATATAACTGATATATGATTTTTTGACCACACTTCATTATTATTGTTAATTTTTTCATTTGCTGGAAATTAGAACTACATTTAGAAATAGTTTTGAAACAAATCTTTTCACTTAACAAACTAAATTAAATATATATGCTAATAGATATGCTCAGTGGAGTGAGTTTCCACTGTTCCCTTACTCCACGGAAGTAAAGGAGTAAAGTAAAGAGTAAATAGCAACTGTGCCATGGCGCAACGCAACTGACTCTTAAAGGGACTGGAAGATGGGACTCTGATTGGTTTAAATCACGCTAAGCTCAAAATACACACATATCTCATTAAGAGAATAAGCACAACCTTGTTAGACCATGCGCCAGGGCGCAGACCGTATTTTTCCATCCTTAAAATTGCTGCTTTTGCACTATGCAATCTACACTTTGCGCTTATAACGTTAAATAAAGCCCTTAGAGGCAGTCTGAGATGAGGGGCAACACCTTTCTGCAGTGAGATACTTTTCATGGCATACATCTGCAAACTCCTGGGCAAAGTCCTCGACAGTATCATTGAATAGGTGTGCCTGGGAGAATGGAGCATCAAGAAAGAGAACTTTGTTCTCCTTCATAGCCTGGTCTAGCCAGATTGAGGCATTCATGAATGACCAAAAAGGACATTGAATGCATCCCTCATCCAGCTCTTTTAGGGCCTTGGCCTGGTTGAAAGGAAGGGTGGCAATGTCAAGAAGTTGAGAATTTACATGCTTTGGACAGAAGTCTGGTGAGAATTTGCTATGGCATTATATGGGCAAATGTTAATCACAACTGCACACTCTAGCTGGGAATGCCCTCACACCCCCGGACCACCCCACTATTGAAGCCAGTGAGAGCGATGGAACTCAGAGTTTCAGCTGGCAGTGAAAGGTACCTTTCAAGCCTCAACCCTTGGGGTCAACATACACATATATTTTAGCACATATAGGGTACATATAGGGCATGTATTCTGTTCTAAAACACAAAACAGGCTCCAGACAGCCCCTTCCCTAGGTGGGTGAATTAACCAATGCTTAAAGCCGTCTGTCTAAGCTTCCCATTTGTAGGCTCCGTACCATTTGTTATAAACTTGCTCCTAAATGTATCCACCCTTTTAGATGTCACCAACATCATTATGCTGTGTTCACACCAGAAGCGGTACGTGCGGATATATCTTGCTATTCGCGTGTAAATAGACGCATGAACATTTTGAGTTTACTCGCTTCATTCGTGCGTCAAGTTCGCTTTATTCGCGCATCAAATTCACTTCACGATAGATGCAGATTCGCATCATGGGTAGAGCTTCTGTCTGCCCGGTGACTTTAACTTCGTTGCTAAATGGTTAACATGGATTTTATTGAGAGAATAACTATGTTTATGTGCTTTATGAAGGCTGAAACACAGCATTGATTTATTTGGAGCCATGTCTGAGTCCACTAGATCCTTTCAGAGGTGCACCCAGCTCTGTGAGTTCATCAATTCCTCCAGAAACTATACTTGGATGATGGAAGCTTTCAGCGGTGCTTTGACTGAGCTTCTTCCACATCTGGTGTGAACACAGCATTAGTCTGGTGGCAGTCCACATTTCACTGACAACATAAATGGGAGACTTATAACAGTGGGGCAGTTCACCTCAGACTTTCTCCACAGCACAGGAGAATTCATTCCGTATTTCATATTACTATGTTTCTGTTTGTCATACGGCCAATATCAGTCCAATGTCATTCATGTTGCGGTTTATCTCTCGTCAGGATCTGCCTCTGTTCTGGAGGAGTTATGGTCTCTGGAGATGTTATTTAGAGTTTTCTGCTCCTCTGGGAAATAGTCCTTTGTATCTTCATCTAAGGCATATTGCTACACCTAAAGAATGTGTTTTTTGCATGCATTTGCACGTTTATTAACTGCTGCAGTTAATAAACTGTTTTTAACTCACACTGGGAAATATAAATACAATTAATAATAATTGTGTCTTAGATTTGAATTAGATGCTACAGGATTAATTCAAAAGCTGACAGGTTTGGTTTAAGAATTAGAAGCTTTTGTAGATTCTCTCCTAAAATATTTACAGAGAAAAAAATACTAACCTAGGCTAGTTACTGTTGTGCATATGTAATATGGATCATACAGTCACAGAACACAAAGCATACCAAACTAAAATTTAGCGAGCTAAATTAGAGGACATTCCAATGGCTTTCCTTCACATCAACATGCACACCAAATTTTAGAGAAAAGCCAGAAGAGTGCAGTAATGCTTAAATATCTTCTTTTCCAATAAGTACAATTTGTAGTCTATGCAAGTCTATCAAAACATTGTCACATCATCTATGTTGTAAAGGCAGGTAGAGTGATTTCTAGAATTGTAATACAGGCTGATAAGTGCACATAATGATATGCTATTTATATTAAATTAAAATAGCAATTTGATGCTATTTACACTAAGTGCAAATTGATATACACTATACTGCCAAGAGTTAGCCTTCCTTTACATGCACATGAACTTTAAAGACATCCTATTCTTAATCAGTAGGGTTTAATATGGAGTTGGCCCTCAGTGTGTACTGAGTGTACAACAACCATGCTGGGAAACACCCATACACTCTCCCATTCACACACTACAGCCAATTAAGTTTTATATGTATTTAGACTGTAGGGGAACCAGGAACACCTGGAAAACCCACACGAGAACATGCAACACAGAAAGGTCCAGTCGAGAAATCAAAAATAAAACAATATACAAAATTATTATGCTCATTATTTACAGCAAAACTATGATGTTAATTCAATCCTGAACCAATGAATTAGCAAAGGGCATTAGTCATGACTTGTATGACTACACTAACAACAGGTCTAACCAATATGGTTCCAATACTGCTTTTGTAAAACAACAATTATTAGTTAGTTTCTTCGACTATGAATTTGTGAGTGAGAATAATGAGGCAGATGAGAGTAAGTAATGGGTAAAATGGAGAAGCAGACTTTACCTGCTCTAAAATGACATTGATTCTGTCCACTTCACAGTCAATGAGGTAGCGCTTCTCCTGTCTCCTGTCCATTTCCTCAATGATGCGCCTGAACTCTTGGGGGTCCGATATGCTGCCCACCGACCGTGCTGTAACTTGCCAGTTGTTTGCTACTGCTGCTTCCATAATGGCTTGAAGAATGGAAAATCCTGTCAGGAAAACAATGTTTTTAGGTTAGGGCAAACTACAGAGCTTATAGGTGACTTCCCATCACATAAAATATAATCAGTGTTTGTACACACAAATAATTGTTATGACTTTGTAATTTTGCATTAAGATATCTATAATGACCTACTGCATTTTACCAACAACTGTGCA
>CAIGQW010054354.1:833972-845730 GCA_903798125.1 Danio choprae
AAAGAAAGAAAGAAAGAAAGAAAGAAAGAAAGAAAGAAAGAAAGAAAAGGTCTGTTGACTATAAAAACTGTATAAATTGCTTTTGTTACAATTGTTTTGTTAGTACAGCTTTCCATGGCTTGGTTTGGGCACCCCTGCTCTAAAGGGTGTAGTAATCATAAGTGTAGGCTTGTCCTACAGTGCATTATTAACGTTTCACCACAAATGTATTGACTTTAGTTTTTGTTGTCTAAAATGACATAAGATGATATTTTGTTTGAAAACAAAATAATAAAATATATAATTTAATATATATATATATATATATATATATATATATATATATATACTTTGTGTATAAATCACAATATCACGGTTCGGATCACATACCGATATATTTTAATTCACATATTCGACCATTTTTCCAATCAGCAAAAAAGGGAGGAGACAAATGTCATTTGCCTTCCTTTTTTTATTCCTTTCCCCAGTTGGCAGGATTGAAAAGATGGTGCCTTTCAAAACCATTACTGTGATTGGGTGACACTGTGAGGTCACCAATGGGGGGGATGTCATCCATGGTGTGACCAACATATGCATTTTTCAGTACACAGTTATAACTGTTTAAAATGTAAAGATTGTAAATATTTTCCTATACGTAATTCACTTTCCAAACATTTATCAGTTTACACAAGACATTGTGCTGAGAACATAAAGACTTTGACTTTGACTTGTATATCATTGCAGACAATACAACAGCACATTATTTAATGTGTTTTTCTTTTTCTTTTTTTTTAGGACAAACGTATTCCAATTTTGGTTCTTGCAACACATTTAAAAAAAAAAAAGTAAAGTTTTCCCACTTTGTAATGTTGTCCTTCATTTTCACAACACTTAAAAGACATTTAGGGGTGAAGACACCAAGTGATGAAGTGTTTCATGTGTAATTTTGTTCCATTCTTCCTGCAAACAAGTTTTAAGGTGGGCAACAGAATGGGGTCTTTGTTGTCGCATTTTGCACTTCAAAATACTAGTTCTAAAGTAACGTTTGAGAATTAGCAACGGTTTATGATGTTCTAACAGGCAGCTGCAGATGTGAATGAATGGCGGAAGAAAGTAATTCCTCATACAAAAGGATTTTGGGACTCTTCGTGTTTGATTTTCTTTTTTATATACACAATTATCCCGTCGAACAGTTTTATAAACGGAATATCCCACTCGTAGCAGTGTGATATGACTGTATAACGTCACTGGTGGGGCACTAAGGCGCTCAAAAAAAAAATCTTTTTCAAAATTCATCAAGATACACAAATGAAACTGTATCAAATGAAAAATGCAATCTTTTCTGCAAAATATAAAATTACTGTGCAGTTTAAAGCCACTGAATAACACTGAATATATATATATATATATACCCGTTAAGTCTTAGAGTTTTAAGTATTAGATTTTTAAAAATATACATTTTTCAAGTTCTGTTTAATAAAGTGAGGATTTTTTTCAACACATTTCTAAATATAAATGTTTTAATAACTGAATGCTTTACAATGACATATTTGTGGATATGCAATAAATTAGTCTGTAACAAAGCCAAAACTGGAAGTAATCAAACAAGAAAACTTGAGATCACAGTTCAAAAATTAGTACAGACAAACTAATATGTTGGGGGAAAATATATCCATTAAAATAAGAGTTAACTGACAACAAACAAACTACAAGATTTAACCTAAATATTTGTCTCTCTTGATTTATCCTGATTTCCCCCGACATATTATTTTTGGTCTATAGCTTAGGCTGCAGATTTTTGGACTTTTGGTTTTTTTTTTGTCATTGTAATAGATTAGTTCCAATTTTGTTTTTGGTACAGACTAATCTAATGTATATGCCTATATGCATCATAAGGAAGATATTAATTTAAAAGAGAGATCTGTGAAGGGTGTACTCATTTATGCTGAGTAATATATGTATTTATTTGCAGTATGTATGTATGTATGTATGTATGTATGTATGGAAAAAGAAAACACACTAAATTACTTATAGTGTGTAGTTATTATAGAGTGCACAAGTGGTGGGATTTTTAGTACAAACATACTTTGCTCCTTAAACTGCATGGAATTTGCTGCTTTCTCTTTGACAGTTTTGCTTAGTGATAGGCTACTGCTCGGCCCAATGGCATCTCCTGATTATTCCACTCAGGGTTTGTAGCTTTAACTGTCTGTAATCTAGATTCTTTAAGAAAATGTTATTTTTTACATTAGTAAGCACTTAACAAATACAGCTATAAATGTTGTATTCTTGACTTATAAGCACATGTATAACATGTTTAATAATTGTACTTGCATACTTTGTTACTGATTAATTTTCCATTGCTAAATTAAGTAGTGCATTATTTACAAACCATTTGTATTTAAGAGAACTTGGTGGTTTCTAAGGTCATTCAGAATGAGTTGATTGAAAAACTATTGAAATCAACATGTAGATATCTTATTATTCAGGCATATAGTAATGGTTACTCTGTATGTTAATAAATGCTTTATTAACACAAATTCATGCAGTTTTGTGACCTAAAGTAAAGTGAGGACTATTTATGCTTTAGAAATCCCTTATAAATTAAATTTTTGATAAAAACAAGTTCAATTAAATACAATTTCATGTGGTCTGCACGACAACAGTAAGAAACGTTGCTCAAACAATAAAAACTGACACATTTACAATTAATTTCCTAGAATTTTTTTTTTACCATAGATGCATGAATGTATAAATATATGTAGTAATTGACCATTGTCAAAATTTCACAAATGTCAGTTTGTGTGAAAATCTTTTCTAGTAAATGCTGTAAAAATAACCATTGGCGTTTCTATCCCAGTTAATCCCATTCAGACAGATTGCCAGCGTGAAGCATCCATGAACTGTGTGACCCTGTGATCAAAGCATGTCGTAAATCAGTTTTTTCAATGACTCTGGTTACTGTATGCAAACCAGAACCTAGGGAAAATACCCATAAACTGTAGCAATATTCATACTTTTTTTTTCTCCATATATAAACTTTTTTAAGTGCTGAAGGTGCACACAAGGGAGAGAGAACATGCTTGCACCCATTTCAATCCTTATCATACATCAACATGTTTGGCAACTCTTCTATACTGCAGATTGCTCAAACTTCTTTTTGCACTTCCTCTATTTAGGCTTTGTATGGCTCAGTTGCTCTGCCCAACCCAGGTGGCGTGAAAAGCCCTCTGTATGCTCTTCTAGCATGCAGCTGCCATCGTTCCTCAACCCATTAAATTGCTTTTCAGAAAAACATGACTAATGACTGAAAAAAAAACTACACCACCCATCTGCAATAGAAGACCAAGATGCCCAAAGTTAGAGCCCATGTCAGTCATCACAAGATGGCTCCCAGTGAATCAAAGTGCATGTGACATCTATCTATACTGTTAAAATGAAAGTTGTTTTACAAGTAATTGTCTGTATTTATTTACAGAATTTTAATTAATTATACAGTAAAATGCCTGTTCTATAATTCTAACATTTAATTTACAGATAATTGTTATTATTTTGGTATAACATTTTCTTCAGTTTTTTTTTTTAAATGAAATTTTCTGTATTCTTTTTAACATGTAGTTACGTAATTTTATATTAAAATTTTCCTGTAAAAATAGATAAGCAAAACCGGTTCACATTCAGTGAATGTGTTTTTAGTACCATTAAAGATAGTTAATCGTGAAGATTAAAGTGAGGTTAACAATGTCAAATCATAGCCTAGTGTTTGTAGACTACATACAGTACATGAACTGGAAATTAAATATATATATATATACCAATGATGTTGCATAAATAAAAAAAGATGTTGTCTAATTGTTTCTGTAAGGATAGCTCACTGTAGGACAGCGATTGGACTGGAAATAAATTGTTTTAACTTTAACTCAAGCTATCGATTTGGAAACGTGTGAGAATATAACCAGTTATTTGAGTGGACCTGTTTCATCAACTACGATACATTCTGATGATACTACAGCAGACTTCATGCTAAAAGACTGAGGTAATCACGTCTTTCATATAATATGTGAATAAGTTTTGCTGTTATTTTGTGCTGTAAAGTGTAGTTTAGAAGCTTAAATTTGCATTTCTAAAGTGTTTCCAGTCCCAAAACTGGTGTTGAGAGGCCACTGCAGCAAAAACTGCAGCAGGCATCTTTCAAATTTCAGAAAGATCAGCTGCTCAGAAGACATCCATTAGAGTGTATATAGTCTTTGCTAATCTGGATGTACCAGTTTTTCAATATAACGCAAGGACATTTTGAAATTGGCTAACCGTTAACTGTATTATAACATTGTCGACAGCAAATTCAGTAAAATTAGCCTGTACAACACCTTTGATGATGACTATGAACACAGCAGGGTAAAGCACAAGTAAATGTTAGGTGCTTTTTCTCTTTTCATATTCCACTGTACATGAATATTACATAGAATAATATGCGGTGGCGCAGTGGGTAGCGATGTCGCCTCACAGCAAAAAGGCCGCTGGTTCGAGCCTCGGCTGGGTCAGTTGGCATTTCTGTATGGAGTTTGCATGTTCTCCCCGTGTTTGCTCCGGTTTCCCCCAAAGACATGCGCTCTAAGTGAATTGGGTAAGCTAAATTGTCCGTAGTGTATGTGTGCGAATGAGAGTGTATGGGTGTTGGAAGGGCATCCACTGTGTAAAACATATGATGGGTAGGTTGGCAGTTCATTCTGGTGTGGTGAGCCTAGATTAATAAAGGGACTTAGCTGAAAAGAAAATGAATGAATTATTTTTTTTATACTGAATTGAGGTCAATGGCAATTGTGTTAAATGAATTGCAGATTGAATAGAAAATATAATCCAGATGTCTATATTGGTTTCTTAATCATGCTTGTGACCACCATGTCTTTTTTTTTTTCTTAACATTTTTTCTTAACAGTCTTGGAAATGCATCACTAGACAATTAAAACCTTGAGTTTATGGTGACTTTAAGGAACTTGTATAACTGAAAATGTGATATTTGGAAACAGGCACCTGAACTAAACTAAATATTTTGTATTAAGAAGCTGCAATGTCAATGAGGTTTGCAAAAGTTGGGGAAGAACACAGAAACATCTTCAAAGGAAATGGTCCCAAAGATCATCAGGAGTTGAAATGAAGAATTCCTCATAATTCACATTGGACCAGCAGAGGAAACTATAGAAGGTAACTACACATTTTTTCTGTTGTTGTTCTGAAGCAAACAAATCATACAGGCTGGAAATGACAATGGAGACTCCATAAACTCTATTTTATGGATTTCAGTACTTAATAAGGGTGGGACAGTTCACAAAATTGTTAGTTCGGTTCGTACCCCGTTCGAATTCAGAACGCACGTGACCCATGGATTAATAACTTTTTTGAACTTGTAGGTTAATCCAACATTTATAACAATCGCAGAGAGACTGCCTCCGGCGTCATTCAAATCCCATGTATGAAAGCATTCCTAAATGCTTTCTTAGGCTATTAATTAAAGGTGTTTTCTGTCAGTGTTTGTTTAGCCTGCATTAATGCATTCAGTTTAAGCTGCACAATTAAACATTAAAAGATCGGGATCTCAATTCAAACCTGCACAACATGAATGATAAAGGATAATGATTTGCATGATGTTTATTAATCCTTCAATGCGCTGCATTCAAATCTGCATTTGATCAAGAGAGATTCAGTTTTTACACTTTTTTAGTTTGTTACAAACAATTAAATAACACAGAAGTACTGGGAGAACAGTTTATAGTTCAGATATAAACATTGATGTTTACGGTAAACATTAAAATCACCGTTTAATGGAACTTGAGGCTGGCGAATTTTACATTGTGTAACCAACAGGTGGTGACAAACAACCATTAAAATTATGTCACTGAATAGGTTTTCAAAAATGATCCACCGATAATGAAACATGAAGTTTTATGTGTGAATTGTTGAATCATTAAATAAAAATAAATATGATATGTTGTAGTGTTAAATTTCTATATTTAGCATTATCATCAACAGTAGCAAGGATCATTTTTCATATTGAATATTTTCCTTTTTTTCAGCTGGTTCTTTCTTGTTTTTTATTTTTATTAAAATTACAGGTTCTAAGTTCTGTTTGTTAAAACCAATGGTTTTTGTAGTAATATTTTTGTATAAATAGAAAGCAAATTACATTGTCTCCTCCCTTTTTAGCTGATCTGAAAAATGGTCCAATCCGTGACTCAAAAACCACAGTGTGATCCGAACCATGAGATTTGTGATCCATTACACCACTACTTTACAGTATTAAAAAAAGTTATTCTCATAGACATGTAGTCTATTTTCAGTCTTAGAGTTTTAATTTAGGCTTTTGTTGTTGATAAATAGTAAAGACGAAAGATAGTTAGTTCGATTTTGGCTGCTATCATTTAAAAATGTATACTTTCAAATTACTTTACTTACTTTTTTACATTAATTTCATTCAGACTTAGCCGACTGTTAAATATGGGTATTTATACTGATGATAATTTGTCAAAGACACTCAAAAAGTGAAATGTTTGTTTAACAGGAACTCAAATATCCTACACCAACCAAAGTGTCCAATGGCTCTCCTGCTTCCATCAAGGCTTCAAGTGTCAACATTACAATGGACTACACTGCACAGTATACATTATAAGAGAGGTAGATTGACATGGACATGCTACAGAATGTGGAATGCCTGTTTGCAATTTTGTCCATTCAGTGCGACGTGTATTGTGCCATATAAGCACATAATGACTTTTATTCAAAAATATGTATGAAAATGGATGTCGCCATGACACAAGAACACAAATACATGTATTGTACAAAAAATGTACAGTGAACTTGTAAAAAACTGTAGTGCTATTTAATAGGTGTTTTAATTGTTCATGTATTTTTACCAGCATTATGGTTCATTCTTCCTCATTTCAGAGATGTGAAAGTTAAGTACTGTATTTGTAAACAAGTTTATGAATCTTTATTAAAAAGTGAAAATCATTTAAATTTAATTTGAATGTTATTAAACATTGTAAATATGAAATGAATAGTTTTGTTATTTAATTTATAGAGTGTGGAAAGGTGCAATTTTAAATATGATTGTAAAAACATTTTTGTATATCTGAATAATTTTTCTGGATTCGTTATATTTATCTAACTCGAATTCATACCATTTAGGGATCTATATGATGTACCTATTAAACTTGGTTCTATATAGCACTTCTATAGGTTCATTATAGCACCTTAAAAGATTGGTGCTATATAGCACCAAAAAGGTTCCCCTATGATTGTGAGCCAAAGCACCACCTTTGGTGCCATTTAGCACCACTTATGGCTCTATTTATTGGTTCTATTTAGCACCCTTTTATGGTCCTATATAGCAGTTCTTTTGATTCTATATAGCACCTTAAAAGATTAGTGCTATATAGCACCAAAAAGGTTCTGCTATGATTACGAGCCAAAGAACCAGTTTTGGTGCTATTTAGCACCACTTTTGACTCTATTTAGTGGTTCTATTTAGCACTCTTTTATGGTTTTATATAGCACCATTTGACAAAGGTTCTATATATAGCACCATTTGACAAAGGTTTTATCTAGCACCTTGAAAGATACTATTGCAAAATCTAAACTTAGAAGAAAAGGATGTAAGTCTGAACTTTGAGGAGGCTACTTGAGGAAAAAACCCTTAATCAGATCAAATGCCTTTGTTTTCCCCCATCCACACTGACACAGAGCAGCAGCGTTTTAAATTGAAAACAGCCTCTTCAAAGTTTTCAAAACGCTCTGGGGTAGTGTGGAGGGAAGGCATAACCTTAGCAAAACGTATGCGTTTAATATTTATTAAACTAAAACGTATTAAGTAAGACTAAGTCACAACATCTTGCTACCATGTTTCCTTAGAGCTTGGTGCTGGGAACACTTCTCTTTTCCATGTACAAATCTGGACAATCGCTCAGTCACACAGAAACATTGCTTTTTATTTTAATACTACTGTAATGACACATTTCTTTGTCTTTCATTTCAGCTGGATGTCCTGTTAGAATCAATGCCTTTTGGACAGAAATGTTTTCCCAGACATTGAATGACCAGCAACTCAAGCGTGCCAACACAGAACTGCTCATGATTTCAACTAAACCAGCTTTGGTGTTACAGTTGACACGCATGCAGACCACCACGATGCCAATCCTGCTTATTTGCCCTGTACAACATCAGGAAGATCAGACTCCAGACTATTGTACAGCTCTTTTGACAGACCTTCCAGCATTTACTATCAAGACTCTGTAACTAGCATTAGGTACTGACAGTGGTCTTGAATAAACTAAAAGAGTGCTCGTCATACACTTCATCCCTTTGCACTGGTTTCTAGTAGCTGCTTACATCACAAAGAGGTACAAATTCACTTTCACTGACCTTTGATCATTTTAAAGAAATGGATAACATGCATTTCATGAACACTAAAGGGACACCCAAAAATGAAAATTACCCCATTCACCCTCAAGCCACCCTAGGTGTACAGTATGACTTTCTTTTTTTTTTTAGACAAATAATCAGAGGTTTTCCCAGTGATGGGTTACAGCTGTAAGGGCATCAACTGCTTAAAACATATGCTGGATAAGTTGGCAGTTCATTCCGCTGTTGTGACTCCTGATTAATGAAGGGACTAAGCCAAAAAGAAAATGAATGAATAAATGAATGAATAATCAGAGGTCCTTCCATAAATACCCTTTAAATATCAATACATATTATTTTATAATACCAGTGAACAGCTGCCATGAGTTTAAAGCTCAAAACATACATTTATCATTAATGTAGTCAACTATAGAGCCAGATCAGTCTAAAAAATAATACATTTGCATTCATAAAATTCATAAATGCACAGCCCAATTCATAAATCCACAACTCCAAGAACAATTAAGAGTTTAGATTTTTTTTCCCTCGACTCTAACAAGAATGTTATCTTTAAAGCTAAATTTAGTCATTTAATCAGAATAATATAGGCTGATAACAATTTGATAAGTGACTTCTATAGCATTATTGTGCTGCATAAGTGGCAAAGTATTTGCATCTAAAAGTGAATTAGAAAATAAATACATTTACATAACAATTGAAGTGACAAAATTTCATGGAATTCAATTCAAACATAACATTCTGATCACAGAGGTGATTGACAAAATGATATTCTCAAAATGCCAGCAGGTGGCAGCAAGTGATTGTATTACTTAAAGAGTCATTTATTTAACCAATTCGTTTGAATCAATGATTCGTTCAGTAACATTTGCTACTGAATGCATTGAATCCAGCCATTTGCGAATTACATAAGATCATTATTTTCAATATTACTGACATACAATGTTACTCAGCTTATTTAATTTATGGCTGTTGCATATATATTAGGCCTACACTGAAGTCGAGTCTGCTGGTCACTACAAATTCATTTGCTCCATGCTGTGCAATGTGACAGTTTTACCACAGATAATGAGAGCTGGTCAGCAAAATAAAACAGATGGCATGCTAAGATGCCTAAGTATGATGAGAGTCTGAATATTTGTGCCAGTCTGTCAAGATAAAATTGCTTAAAACACCTTACTATGACATTATTTTAATGACAAATGTCTACTAATGCTGCTAAAACAATTTATTTTATTTTATATAAAATAATAATTAAATGGTGGTGCTTCTTGAGTTTGTTGAGTAAGGAGCGTTTTGATTAGTGGATTAAAAACTTACCACGATTGGCTAAACAGAATATCCTGCACACTGCACACAAATTAAAAGGACTCCATGCTCCTGTGAGCATTTTCAAATGCACATTCAGTGGTTCATAAATACATCTAACATAATTCATAAATGCATGAGGGAAGTAATCCAAGAACTTCATATATACATAATTGTGTAAACATTTTAAATGTATTTAGGTAAGATGCAAATGTGTGAGCATTTGGGAAATATTTTTGCTTAATGATAGAGAGCTGTGTTTTCTGTGATTTGATGAAGATTTTGTTTACGTGATACATCTATCTATGGCCTCTCTCACTGAATACGAGATATATTTTAACCCAGTATTTAACTATTGGTATTTCCAGTATAAATCTTTTTTTAACACTGTTAAAAAAGTAGCACCTCATTTAATCTTTTTGTATCTCATGTATTTTTTGAATCTCGTTCAACACTTTAGTAAATCTTTGTAAAAGTGCCTTTTAAAATATTTATTCAAATAAATACTTAAAAATAATTTGAGCTTCAGCCTGGTTTAATAGCATATATACACAATATATACAAATGTATAAATTAAGCTGTAAAATAAACAGTTTATCCCTTTAAATGCATTGGATTTTGAAGCATATCAGCAAAAAAACAGACAAAAAAAAAACTTTTCTTACGATTTTCTCAGGTTTTCAATTGGACAAAAAGTGCAGACAACAATACTGCCCTACAACGGCAAAAGACCTAAACTCACTAGAGTGTTTAATTGAGAAAAAATGACTTCAAAGAAAATTAGTTATAGATAGAACATTGGAAAATGGGTAATTACATGTTTTAGTAATGACATGCATCTACATAGAAAATCTTGAGCTCAAACTTTACTTTTGACCCATATTTTGAAGTTACTGTCCTCTGCCTTTGCATTGTATACAAAAAGTGAGAAGTCATGCCAATGCAAAAAGCATTAACTTCCACATGATCAATATTGCTGCTTAGCATTTACAAAAAACAGCAACATGTCTATAATCATGCTATTTATTTTGGATAATTGGCATATACTTACATCCATTTACTTATTGCTATCCTGTGCTTTAGTTGCATTTGCAAATTATATTTCAAAATGTAATACATAATACATCATTTGTTTCTGTAATTTAAAAGTAATTGTTTACAGTATTACAATATTTTTGTCTCTGTATTTTAATGTTACATTACTTTTGTATTTATTTTGAGTTAATTTTATCATAGGTATATCATAGACCCATGACCTAGTTATCTAGACTTTATATCAGTGGTTCCTAATTTTTTTTTTTTTAGAGTGGCATACTCCTTAACATCCTTTTCCATTCTCTCTTCCACTTAGACTGCAGTCACTTCTCCCATTAAGGCACAATATTTGCAATTTAATTTTCCAATTTATTTTTCCTTTACCTTTATTAATTATTTTTTCAATGAATAATGTTTTAAATAAAAATATTAAAAAGAAAAATATGCAACTATAGTAAAAATGAAGTTATCCATATATTACCTAAAACCGTCAGTAGGTGGAGGTAAGGCACTGTCTTAAGACATTTATTCAGTAACAAAGCAACCGTTGTATTTATGAATAGGACAATGAATTGACTCTCACAATTCATTAAAAAAAAAAATTCATTCACAAAAACAACCCGACTGGACTGATGTGAACGCCAGCAGGTTGGAATAATGATCAATATTCTTGTCGACATTAATTGCAGTGGATTTTATTGGGTTACAAGAAAAGATAGGAAATGGTTTTAACTGCGAACTGTACTTGGTTTATGTGTAATCATGCTACAATGCTAACACTGTCACGCCATTCCAGTCAACTAACTTAGTGCAACTAATAGCCCTCGACTGCACTAAGTAAAAAATACATATTATGAAGAAAAAAATAACAGATTAAGATTTTTTTTTACTCGCAATTTATAGTCTTTGCTTGTTTGCAGTGCTTTATATGTAGCAGATTGTTAGCTTATTTATGTAAGTAAATATGACAGTAAAACAAAGGCAGAATATCGTAATTATATGCTGCCCACAGTAACTTCATATT
>CAIGQW010054354.1:860730-894092 GCA_903798125.1 Danio choprae
ATACATTAGATCAGTCAGTACTGAAGCCAAATCTGGAGCTTATCTAAAAAAATAATTTGCAATAACGGTTCGAAAACTAGTACACCCAAATTTATGTTAGAGAAAAATATTAAATACAGTTGCAAAAAAAAAAAAGGAAAAATCAAGAGAAGCAAAACAATTGAAAATATTAGTTGAAATTTAGTAAGCTGTAATTTTTTTTTGCAATATTTTGCTTTAATTTAATTATATTATCTTTCAATTTCTAAATATGTTTGGTGACTAAAATATTATTTTAATAAATATATCTGTTATTCTAATATATCTAATAAATATACCTATATTCACTGAGAAATGGATAAAAATATTCATTTTCAAAATGGGGTGTACTCAATTAGGCTGAGCACTGTATACGTAAATGTCTGTCTGGGTTTACAAAACACTGGTTGGTACAGGAGAAGTGAATGAATGAAGTCACCATCATCCCCGCTACAGCGGATGAATCACATACACTTCACTGACATCACTCCCCATTAGTAATGCCTTTTGAAAATTGCTTCTCATTTGCATAGAGCATTTCTAAATTTCTGTCACGCATGTCCCATCACTTGCAAACAAAATAATAATTTTAATCAACAATAAAAGTTATGATTTTAGCTATTTACAAGGAACTATATAAAAACAGCATTAGTCACTTTTTGCACAGTTATAGAGTCGCCTATGTACCAATCTCATTATGTTTTAGTATACTTATCTACAATCGCATGGTGCAAAAGCATGCACAATTTCATCAAGTTTTAATTTATTACAAGCGTATTGGTAATTCTGACAATGACCAGGTGAAAATGCAACAAATGCCACAATGGTGCAAACAAAACAAAACAAAAAATACATTTGTGTGGAATTCTGTGACCCACTGTGCCCTTGCTGTGTACAACTGTGTCCTGGATTACTTACCATTTTTCCTTGCCATATTCAATTCAATTCAATTCAAGTTTATTTATATAGCACATAGCTATTTATATAGCTACATTTTTACAATGTAGATTGTGTCAAAGCAGCTTAACATGTTCTAGTAAAGTCCAGATTTCAGAGTTGAAGTTCAGTTTAGTTCAGTTCAGTTCAGTGTGGTTTAAGTTTCACTGCTGAAAGTTCAAACACTGAAGAGCAAATCCACCGAAGCGCAGCTCCACAAGTCCCGATGCGATCTATTGGTCAAATCACTCAGCTCAACTATCATCTGTTTATGCAGAGGTTGAAATTAATTCCTGGTTGTATTTTTAATAACATTATAGCTTAAAAATACAACACAATACTTCTCTATTGGTCTTTTTTGCCAATTTTATTTATGGTTTAGCCTTTATCCACAAGAGATCTCCTGAGCAAAATAAGTTAACATTATTCTGATGGGTTTATATCAAGGGGGTCGCACACTGGATGTGCCACTCACATGACAGTTGGAAGTATCGCACACCAGATGCGCACATTCTGATGTTATTAATATGAAATGACTCAGATGGCACTCTATGGCACGGCAGAAATATGAACAGTGTCCCGAGACGTAGCTGGGTGCTGCGGACAGCTGCCGAGGAGCGCCGGTGTTCATACCCTGATAGAAATCTATGTTTAGATTTCTAAAATGCACGGCGCTGCGTGGCAAGGTGCGATTCATCGCATCCGGTGTGTGACCCCTTTTAGAGGGCTCACTCTTTCCCTGTAGTTAAAATAAACCCCCAGGCATTAATAAAAAAAAAAGATTTAGGCATCTACTTTGCGTGTTCAGAGTACATCATGCTGTGTGTGTGTGTGTGTGTGTGTGTGTGTGTGTGTGTGTGTGTGTGTGTGTGTGTGTATGTCTATCTGTGAGAGCCGCAAGATTGGAGCTCATTAATCTCCACAATCTATCCAAATATGGTCAATTATGGACCTTCTGATTCTATTTTATGGAGTAAAAAATAAGCATATAAAATATGCTTATTTTTGGAGATTTTTTTGTATATTCCAGTGAACAATTTATGATAAGATGGCTCCGCGGATGGCTGCTTTAGAACGGCACTGCCTAGCATCCATCTGGGGAATGTCCGCTCTCTTCCTAACAAAATGGACAAACTACTTCTGCTCGCACGCAATAACAAGGACTTTACCAACTCTGCTGCTCTGTGTTTCACGGAAACCTGGCTGAATTAAGCCATTCCGGACAGCGCGCTTCACATACCGGACTTTCAGCTGTTCAGAGCAATACGGCGTCAACGGGCAAAACACGCGGTGGTGGAATATGCTTTTACATCAACAGAAGGTGCTGTGGATGTAACTGTGTTAAAGAAGATGTGCTGTCCTGATGTGGAAGTGCTTTTCATTAACTGTAAGCCATTCTACTCGCCGCAGGAGTTTTCCTCGTTCATTTTCATCTGTGTTTGTATTCCACCACAAGCACACGTGAGTAATGCACTGCAACAGCTGACTGATCTGATCACAGAGACAGAACAACAACACAACAACAACTGTTTTTATCATTTTCTGTGACTTTAATCAGGCTAAACTCACACATGAGCTGCCTAAATTTAAACAGCATATTACATGCCCCACCAGAGACAATAATATTTTGGACCATTGCTACACAACAATAAAGGATGCATATTGCTCCATCACCAGAGCAGCTCTAGGAGTCTCTGACCACTGCCTCGTTCATCTTCTACAAACTTACAGGCAAAAACTTAAAACTCCTAAGCCAGTATTAAGGACTGTTAAAAGATGGACCAACGACACAGAGCAGGACTTACAAGCCTGTTTTGAATGCACTGACTTGAGTGTTTTTGAAGCTGCTGCCACCGACCTGGACGAGCTCACAGAGACTGTAACATCATACATCAGTTTCTGTGAGGAGTTATGCATCCCTACCAGGACTTACTTAGACAGCTTTGTCAGGCCAAAGAGGATGCCTACAGGTGTGGGGACAGGGTCCTGTACAATCAGGCCAGGAACACACTGACAAAGGAGAAGCTAAGAAGAGCTATGCCAAAAAGCTGGAAAATCAGTTTTCTGCCAACGACCCTGCATCAGTGTGGAAAGGCCTGAAAGACATCACTAACTACAAGACACCATCCCCCAGCATTGACGGCAATAAACATCTTGCAAACAAGCTGAATATGTTCTATTGCAGATTTGAGACCGCCGACCAGACACCCCACACCCGCCGTGACCATCTCTCTACACAGCCATCAACACCTCCAGCCATACCCCCCTTCAGATCAGTGAGGATAATGTGCGTCAGATCTTCAGGAAACAGAAGAGAAGGAAAGCACCAGGCCCAGACGCTGTCTCACCAGCCTGTTTGAGAACCTGCGCTGACCAGCTGCCCTCCATTTTCTCACAGATCTTCAACAGATCACTGGAACAGTGCACAGTTCCATCCTGCTTTAAGCGCTCCACCATCATTCCAATCCCGAAGAAACCAAAGATCACAGAACTCAATGACTACAGACCTGTTGCTTTAACATCTGTGGCCCTAAAGTCATTTGAAAGACTGGTGCTAGCATATCTGAAGGACATCACTGGACCTTTGCTGGACCCTCTGCAGTTTGCCTATAGAGCAAACTGGTCTGTGGATGATGCAGTCAACATGGGACTGCATTATACCCTACAACATCTAGACAAACCAGGGAACTACGCAATGATTCTGTTTGTGGACTTCAGTTCTGCCTTCAACACCATTGTCCCATCATTGCTTGAGAACAAACTGACCCAGCTCTCTGTTCCTAGCTCTGTCTGTCAATGGATCACCAGCTTTCTGACAGATAGACAACAGCTAGTCAGAATGGGCAAAATCACATCCGACAGCTGCACCATCAGCACCAGCGCCTCCCAGGGATGTGTCCTCTCCCCACTACTCTTCTCCCTATACACCAACGACTGCACTGCAAAAGACCCCTCCATCAAGCTCCTGAAGTTTGCGGATGACACTACTCTTATTGGCCTCATCCAGAACAGTGACAAGTCTGCATACAGACAGGAGGTGGAGCAGATGGCTTTATGGTGCAGATGCAATAAACTGGAGCTGAACACGCTCAAAACGGTGGAGATGGTAGTGGACTTTAGGAGAAACCCCCCTGCACTCCTCCCACTCACCATCATGAACAGCACTGTGGCTGCAGTAGTCATTCAGGTTCCTGGGCACCACCATCTCTCAGGATCTGAATGGGCCATTCACATAGACTCTATTGTGAAGAAAGACCAGCAGAGACTGTACTTCCTTCGTCAGCTGAGGAAGTTCAACCTGCCTCAGGAGCTGCTCATCCAATCCATCCTCTGCACTTCAATCACCATCTGGTTCGGCTCAGCTGCTAAAACTGACCTCCGCAGACTACAGTGAATAGTCCGGACAGCTGAACGAATCACTGGCACTACCCTTCCTACACTTCAAGAACTGTACTCTTCCAGAGTGAGTAAAAGGGCTTACAAAATCACTCTGGACCACTCACACCCAGCGCACTTCCTGTTTGAACTGTTACCGTTTGGTCTGCGCTACAGAGCACCAAGCACAAAAACAACCAGACACAGGAAAAGTTTCTTTCCTTAGGCCATCTACCTCATGAACAGTTAAATATTCCCCTACTGTGCAATAAACATGCAATACTTTCTCATACACATCACCTTATAACAATTTATATATATATATATATATATAACTTGTATATTTATAACAAATGTGTACATACTATTCAACATCCAGAGCTTTTTGACTGATTGCATCTCTGTTTAATGTTTGTTGTCTTTTTCATATTTTTTTCGTGTTGTCGTTTTATGTACACTGGAAGCTTCTGTAGCCAAAACAAATTCCTTGTGTGTGTAAGCACACTTGGCAATAAAACCGATTCTGATTCTGATTGTTATGAAACAATGCAAAATATGGCACCTTTAAATGTTACTGTTCAATAAATGACACACGATATAAATGACAGTAATATTTAATAGAAATGCTACAGTGCATCCGGAAAGTATTCATAGCGCTTCACTTTTTCCACATTTTTTTATGTTACAGCCTTATTCCAAAATGGATTAAATTTATTTATTTCCTCAAAATTCTACACACAACAACCCATAATGACAATGTGAAAAAAGATTTTTTGAAATTGTTGCAAATTTATTAAAAATAAAAAACTTGAAAAATCACATGTACATAAGTATTCACAAACCAAGCATGAAGACAAAGGAATTGTCTGTAGACCTCCAAGACAGGACTGTCTTGAGGCACAAGGCTGAGGAAGGTTACATAAAAATCTCTGCTGCTCTGAAAGTTCCAATGCGCACAGTGGCCTCCATCATCCGTAAGTGGAAGATGTTTGGAACCACCAGGACTCTTCCTAGAGCTGGCCAGCCATCTAAACTGAGTGATCGGGGGAGAAGGGCCTTAGTCAGGGAGGTGATCAATAATCCGATGGTCACTCTGACTGAGCTCCAGCGTTCTTTTGTGGAGAGAGGAGAACCTTACAGAAGGACAACCATCTGTGCAGCAATCCACCAATCAGGCCTGTATGGTAGAGTGGCCAGACGAAAGCCACTCTCCGCCTGGAAATTGCCAAAAGACATCTGAAGTACTCTCAGACCTTAAGAAACTAAATTCTCTGGTCTGATAAAACAAAAATTTAACACTTTGGAGTGAATGCCAGGCATTACGTTTGGAGAAAACCAGGCACCGCTCATCACCAGGCTAATACCATTCCTACAGTGAAGTATGGTGGTGGCAGCATCATGCTGTGGGGATGTTTTTGTGTGGGGAAGGCTACAGTGACGAACAAGTCTACGCTTGATCCTGTGGGCCAGCCTAACCTCCCGCTGGTGCCCTACCCACACCTGCAGCTTCCACGATGGACGTCCAGCTTCTCCAGCCCCGGCGCCTAGACTGCAGCTCCACACAGGAAGTTTGGCCAGTAGAAAAATGATTGTGCCTAACATAGCCTGGTTTCTCTCAAGGTTTTTTTTTTCCTTCCTTCGTCAATTGGTGAAGTTTTTGTTTTTTTTCCTCGCCACTGTTGCCACTGGCCTGCTCTTCAGTATTGAACTTTCAGCAGTGAAACTTAAACCACACTGAACTGAACTGAATTAAACTCTGAAATCTGGACTTTACTAGAACATGTTAAGCTGCTTTGACACAATCTACATTGTAAAAAGCGCTATATAAATAAACTTGAATTGAATTGAACTGAATGTTTTTCAGCAGCAGGAACTGGAAGACTAGTCAGGATAGAGGGAAAGATGAATGCAGCAATGTACAGAGACATCCTGAATAAAAACCTGCTTTAGAGTGCTCTTGACCTTGAAGGTTCATCTTCCAGCAGGACAATGACCCAAAGCACACCGCCAAAATATCAATAGAGTGGCTTCACAACAACTCGATGAATGTCCTTGAGTGGCCCAGCCACAGACCTAAATCCTATTGAACATCTCTGGATAGATCTTCCCATCCAACCTGATAGAGCTCGAGAAGTACTGCAAAGAGAAATGGGCAAAAATTCCCAAAAGACAGGTGTGCCAAGCTTGTGGCATCATATTCAAAAAGACTTGAGGCTGTAATTGCTGCCAAAGGTGCATCAACAAAGTATTGAGCAAAGGCTGTGTGATTTTTATTTTTTATTTTTTATTTTTATTTTTTATAAATTTGTAACAATTTCAAAAAATCTTTTTTCACATTGTCATTATGGACAATTGTGTGTAGAATTTTGAAAAAATAAATGAATTGAATCCATTTTGGAATAAGGCTGTAACCTAAAAAAAATTGAAAAAGTGAAGCGCCATGAATACTTTCCGGATGCACTGTGTTACAAACCACTTCTTGAAGTAGTGAATGGCAGTTGACGCTTCATTGTTCTGCCATCAGATTGCAACAAAGACCATAAAATAGTAAGTCCTTCAGCCTTAAAGGGAGCAAATGCTTTTCTCAAATACATTTGAAACTGCAAAACAAAACCAATACAGAAAAGTAAACCACACTCACACCACAAAATGCAAATGTAATTTGCCTTGCTTTGAATTTTATGGGCTTTAGGTTTGAGAATACAGCCGAGTATCTCTGAGCGAGATCCTCTGTTTTGTCATCACAAAAAATTACAATACTCTACATGAAGGAAATAATCTAAATACTTATTTTTAAATGATGCTTTTGAATTAGCAATGACTTTCGCTGTTTAGACAATCAGCTGCTGAATACATGGTGGTTTATCACCATGATTAAGCATCCTAGTTCTTCACACAAAAGGGTTTTTAAGAATCTGTTTAATTTTTTTTTTTTTTTACACAATTATGCCATATAATTGTTGCAGAAATGCAATATCACACTCATAGCACTGCAATATGACTGTATATCAGCACTGCTGTGGTTTATGTGTGCATGTGTGTGTGTGTTTGTAAAAAACTAAATATTTAAGAACTTTGCTACTGATTAAACAGAATCAAACTGTTATTATGTGTCTAATTGATACTAAAATAATGCTGAGGGAGATCAATCATCAGAATTGTATTTCGTTGTTATTCATCTGCATTACACAAACATCACATGAATAGGGAAAGACAATGTCATTGTCTTCCAGTTAGTTTACTCATACTTCATGTTTCATTAGGCAGATATTGCTTTCTCCTGAGAACACTTGCTCCCTGGGATATAGCATGGAATGAGCACACATTAATGAGCAACATCTTCTAGGATGCTTAATCTTCCTAGTTCTCTGCCACAGGCAAAATAAATAACCATCTTAATGTTTGATAAGTGTTTGCTTCTGCTCATCTCACGCTAAGAGTGCATCTTTAATAGTGCATATCTACTTGGACGAAATTTTTATTTCCCCACATTGTTGCATGTCATCTGTTTGTTGTATTCTGTAATAAAGAACATTGTCTGGAAGTGTTCTACGTATGTTTTGCAGAAGCATTTGAGGGGGAGAAAGTCTTTGATGTGGTGTGTTTATTCTAATTATGTACATATTGTGCCAAGTACAGTTCTAATCTACCAGAGAGCCCATGCAAAATTCAAAATGCAAAGCAGCATGTCAAGCATATCTATAAAAGAGCATGCATGCAGTGGTGTGTAGGGGCTCTCAGCACTGTTTTTCATTTGCACAGCCTACAGACTACTGAAGCCAGCGGGTACAAACACACACTGAGTAAACACCTCCGCAAAAACACATAGCCCACACTTGTGGATGGATGCTACTCAGTTATCTGTTACATCAGCAATATGAATCATAAAATTAAGTAGACACTTTTAATATAGGTGAGAAAATTATCTAGTCAATTTTAACTACTTCAGACCTGAATTATGTTACAAGTTACAGAAAAATGTAGAAATGCATTTAAGGCTTCTATAAAAATGGCAAATAAAAATAATTAAAACGTCAATATTTTTAATAGATAATTTTTTGGTGACCTTTTCAATTTACATTAGGAACAAAACAAAGATTGTAGTTTCTTCTGAAGTTACAAACTTCAACAATGTATAATTTTATACATAACTTAAATTATGAGGTTTTTGTTTTATAGACTGCACATTATTAGAACCCACTGTCCATTATAATGGGCAAACATAAGGGATAGTTTACCCAAAAACAAAAAATCCTGCTAATTTACTCACCCACATGTAATCCAATATGTAGGTGCCTTTCTTCCTTCAGTAGAACATTAAAGAAGATTTTTATCTGAATCTATAGGTCATTTGTGATTCTTATAATGGCAGTCAATGGGGACAGTTTTTCAGATTAAAAATAAATACATACAAACAAGTCCAAATCAATAGCCATGGCTCCTGGCGACACACTGATGTCTTGTGAAGCGAATCTTATCAGTCTGGATAAGAAATGCAACATTATTTACAATGTTATTAGCTTTAATCCACAGCCAGGTGAAACAGTTAGGTTTAGTTAGGCACAAACTTCCTGTCATTTTGATGATGATTGCGTGGGGGATGTGGGCACAGGTCAGATGACACCTCTCCCCCAATATCTATTGAAAAAATAAGTGAGTCCTCAGTCTGTGTTTGTAGTAGCCGGGAGTGGGAACAGAGGAGGTAGGACTGGGAGGGAGTTGAGTCTCCTGACCGCCTGGTGAAGTATGTTGAGATGGGTGGGATGGGTCACCTGCAATCCTGATGGCTTTCCAGATAAGACGTGAGTGGTAGCTGTCTGAGAGGGTGGTGAGAAAGACACCAATGATCCTCTCAGCTGTTTTCCCAATGTGCTGCAGTGTCTTCCGACATGGTGCAGGCTCACACGGTGATGCAGCATGTCAGGATGCTCTCGATGGCACCACTGTAGAAGGTGTACATGATAGAAGGAGGGGCTCTTGCTCTCCTCAGTTTGCGGAGTAAGTACAGGCGTTGTTGGGTTTTTCTGGCCAGTGATGCAGTGTTGTGGTTCCAGTCTTCGGAGATATGCACTCCCAGGAACTTGGTGCTGCTCACCCTTTCCACGACAGCACCATTAATGGTTAGTGAAGCATGCTGGGTGTGTGCTCTCCTAAAGTCCACAACAATCTCCTTCATCTTCTCCACATTTAGGTGGAGATTTTTGACCTTGCCTCATCATTATTGTTAATGAGACCCACCACAGTCGTGTCCGCTGCCAACTTTATGAAGAGGTTGGGTCTGGACGTTGGAGTACAATCGTGAGTCAGCAGGGTGAAGAGAAGAGGGCTCAGCACACATCTTCAGGGGGGCCCCGTGTTCACCATGATGGTGCTGGAGATGTTGCTGCCAACTCTGACTGCTTGTGGTCGAGAGGAAGTCCAGCAGCCAGTTACACATGGAGGTGTTGAGTCCCCCTTGGTCTAGCTTGTGGATGAGCGGCTGGGGGATGATGGTGTTAAATGCTGAGCTAAAATCAGTGAACAGCTCTGTGAATCTTCTGTGCTGGCATGCAGTTGTCTGTCTCAAAGCGGGTAAAGAAGTCATTTAGCTGGTCCAGCAGAGGAATGGAGCTGTCACAGGCCTGAGGGGAGGGCTTGTAGACCATAATGGTCTGAATCCCCTGCCACAGGTTCCTTGTGTCTCTGCTGTCACTGAAGCAGTCGGCTATCCTCCAGGAGAACTCCCTCTTGGCCACCCTGATGCCACATGACAGGTTGGCCCTGGCTGTTCTCAGACCAAGCTCAACTCCAGCTCTGAAGGCAGCATTTTGAGCCCACAAGAGTCTGTGGACTTCTTCTGTCAGCCATGGCTTCTGGTTGGCACGAAGAGTGATGGTTCTGGTGACCGTGACATCATCCATGCACTTCCTCATGTAGGATGTGACAGTCTCTGTGTACTCCTTGCGGTAAGTGATGTTGTTGTAGGTGGCTGCTTGTCTAAATACACTCCAGTCAGTGGAGAAGCAGTCCTGTAGTGCCTCTGTGGACCCCTTGGACCATACACATATCACCTTATTAACTGGTCTGGTGACTTTAACCGGCCTGTATGCTGGCATTAGCATGACAGTGGAATGGTCTGAGGCACCCAGATGGGGGAGGGAGAGGGCTTTATATGCTCCTCTATGTGTGGTGTAAACATTGTCCAAAATGTTAGTACCTCTTGTGTGGAAGCTGATGTGACCATGGAGTTGTGGAAACACGCTCTTAGGGTTTGCATGGTTGAAATCTCCAGCCAGGATGAGGAAAGCATAAGAGTGGCCTGTCTGCTTCTCACTGATATGCTAATAAAGTTCATACAGAGCCTCCCTCCTGTTGGTGGTAGAGCTGGAAGGGATGTATATTGCTATCAGCAGTATGGCATTAAATTCCCTCGGCAGGTAGAATGGCCGGCATTTAATAATCATAAACTCTGCCAGCGGTGAGCAGTGTTTTGTATTGCTTTGGAGTTTGCTTTGAAGTTTGTAGGACCTGGATCATCTAAAATGTCCAATCTTTAAGAATTAGCTCTTAAGTTTATTCAAATTTAAACTTTGGGGCTTCGAATCGGAAGATTCGAACAAATGGCTCACAGTTAGAAATAGGTTAACACTTACACTTACGTCATCTATTGGTCCACCCTGATATAAGTAAGCAGCAACGTTATCTTTAGCAAATCTGTTTTATTATTACATGGTCCACTATTTGATGAGCAAGGTAGCAAAACCATATAGAGTGGATGACAGTTCAATATGACGCATGTGGCACCACGCGCCAGGACAAAGGGATTAAGAAAATGTTTTTAGGTGTAACAGCAGTTTGCACCTATGCCACCAGGGGGCACAAAGAGACAGGATGCGAACGAATGAAGATGAAATAAGGAAACAAAGCATTTTAATTCCTTCATTCATTCATTTTCTTTTCGGCTTAGTCCCTTTATTAATCTGGGGTAGCCACAGCGGAATAAACCGCCAACTTATCCAGCATATGTTTTACGCAGCGGATGCCCTTCCAGCTGCAACCCATCTCTGGGAAACATCCATACACACCCATTCACACTCATACACTATGGACAATTTAGTCTACCCAATTCACCTGTACCGCATGTCTTTGGACTTGTGGCGGAAACTGGAGCACCCGGAGGAAACCCACGCCAACACAGGGAGAACATGCAAACTCCACACAGAAACGCCAACTGACCCAGCCGAGGCTCGAACCAGCGACCTTCTTGCTGTGAGGCGAACGTGCTACCCACTGCGCCACTGTGAGGCCTTAATTCGTTCATTAATCATTAAAAACTTGTTAACAAGCTTTATTATCATTGTAAACTTTTTAAGTGCAATGAGGATTCATTTTGGAAATTAAAACTAAGGAAATAAAAGGAAACTAAAATGAAAGTACAAACATGGATGCATAAATAAATAAATAAAGCAGTGTTTTAGCCTAAGTATAGAGAGATGTACAGTCTTTGTTGTTTTAAAGTGAGAACTAAGACAGCTAATAAATAAACTTTTTTATTTCTGTTTTCATTTACATTGTCTTTGTTGATTATATTTTACTTTTTCATTTTATGTCTTAATTATTGTACATTAATAATAAATGAATAATTAAATAGGCCTTTAATAATTACCTATTTAAAAACATTACCAGCCAAAATGGAGAATGGAGTCCGGTGCATGGTCTAAAGGGCTTTTAAGTTGAATGCTACTTCATCAAAAGCATAAAAATAAATTGACCTACCTCAAGCAGATCACTAAAATTATAATTAAAATAATTTTGACGCAAGATTTTTAAAAATAATTTAGTTTCAGTTCAGTTCAGTTCCTTTCAATTAAACTATTAATGTCACAGTATCTTTTGTGTTTTAATTTCAGTTACCTTGTAAAATATAATGTGCACAGAACACCATAAAAAAGGAAAACACAGTCAGAAGTTATAGCTTATTCATCAAAATTAGCTATATTAAAATACATCAGAAGTATAAAAAGAAAACAGGTCTATAGGGTAGGCTATTCTTATATACTATAATTTAAAAGAAAGCTGCAGAGTGTGCTGTATAATTTTAATTCTAAAATTCAAATATTATGGTTGTGCAATTAGGGTGTAGACTGTAGAGCATCTGTTGAACAACAAAGAGCCAGTAAATAAATAGGAATTTTAAACAACACATTAACAAAATTAGAGAACTAACCTTATCAACAACTCTATAATTTCTTTGACTTAAAGAGGACAAAAGAGATAACATAATTTTGTATGACTGTAGGCTAAACATTATTTTGTCTACAGACATTATAAAATGCAGTTAATTTTACATTACAAATGCTAAAATGTTTCAATTATCTGTAAAACTACAATAAATACATTTGTCTACATAAATACTCAACCATACACAAATATTAGCAAAAATACATTCAAGTAAAAAAACTATTTTAAAATAAATGTCCAAATTCGCGCTGATCCTGTTGTGTAAATAAAATACACACGTTCTCTACTCATGGACAGGAAGAGAGGTGGAGGCAAGGCCACCGGCGAGAACACAAATGTTCCCTTCTCTGTTGGGGTGTTAAATGATTCTACCATGGTCTGGTGATCAACGATCAGTAATCATGCAGTAATCATTTGCTTTTAACTGGAGCGACAAACGTTCCTTGTTTCTGTTAAGAAAGAGGAATGTGTATTTCAGTTAAGCTCTCACCGATACTTAATTAGGAAGGAGACAATGAGGCTCCAGTGACACAGTGGCTCAGTGGTTAGCATTGTCGCCTCACAGCAAGAAGGTCGCTGGTTCGAGTCAGCTGGGTCAGTTGGCATTTCTGTGTGGAGTTTGCATGTTCTGCCCGTGTTGGGGTGGGTTTCCTCCGGGTGCTCCGGTTTCCCCCACAAGTCCAAAGACATGCGCTATAGGTGAATTGGGTAAGCTAAATTGTCCGTAGTGTATGAGTGTGAATGAGAGTGTATGGGTGTTTCCCAGTGATGGGTTGCAGCTGGAAGGACATCCGCTGCGTAAAACATATGCTGGATAAGATGGCAGTTCCTTCTGCTGTGGTGACCCCTGATTAATAAAGGGATGAAAAGAAAATGAATGAATGAACAATGAGGCATCGGCGACACGGTGGCTCAGTGGTTAGCACTGTCTCCTCACAGCAAGAAGGTCGCTGGTTTGAATCCCGGCTGTGTCAATTGGCATTTCTGTGTGAAGTTTGAATGTTCTCTCCTTGTTCGGGTGGATTTCCTCTGGGTGCTTCAATTTCCCCCACATGCAGTATAGGTGAATTGAATTGAATAAACTAAATTGGCTATAGTGTATGTGTGTGCATGTGAGAGTATATGAATGTTTCCCAGTACTGGGTTGCAGCTGGAAGGGGATCTGCTGGATAAGTTGGCAGTTCATTCTGCTGTGGCGACCCCTGATGAATAAAGGGTCTAAGCCGAAGGAAAATTAATGAATGAACAACGAGGCGCCACGATGCTTCAGAAATTATACTTGTTAACTCCACTAGAGAGCTGAGCCCTTACAAGTTATATAGAGTATAATGTATGTGTGTGTGTGTGTGTGTGTGTGTGTGTGTGCGGTACCGACCTTTGTGCACGTTCCTTAATCTTTCTGAGAAAATCAAAAAAGCACCACAGCTCTCAGAACATAGTAAGTGTATTTATGCATGTACACTAAAATCTGCTGTTATACTCCATAGAACTCCATACAAAAGCCAGAAACTTTTTTGCACAGGCCTATCTAAAGGGTTAATTGTGGCAACTGATGATCAATTTTACCTATTCCCAACAGGGAAAATTACCAACAATTAAGAATGCATGATTTTTTGGTGTCAAGTCTTTGCAATCAAAAAATGTTAGAATGTAAGTCATCACAGGTGCATTCCCCATCAAGTTCCCACTAACTTACTGGGTTCCATTACTGGGCCGCAGCTCTGCACAATTTTGCTCCAACCCTAATCAAACACAGCTGATCCAAATAATTAAGGTGTTCAAAAGATTCTTGAACACCTTGATTAGTTGCATAAGCTGTGTTTGATTAGGATTGGAGCAAAACTGCAGAGCTGTGGCCCTCTAGGAATTGAGTTTGAGGCCTATCCCCTAATCCCTTCACAGGGTCTGAATCGAATGCAGGGTGTGACACCAAACAACATCCCTATGCTACATATTGTTCTAATAGCAGTCTCAAAGTACATGGCAGTACCATGGGTTCAGCAGAATCCTGAACAATCTTAAACTCCTTTTATACAGTTTTAGTTCACTAGCTTTAGTTTAAATGAAGTTGCTCCATGGCTGTTGTCACAGCTGTGTTCAGTATGTTAATGACATTTTGACACCTCGTTATCTAAGATGGTTCTCTGTGTTCAACATTAATCGCCTTTCTTGGTAACCATTTGCTCAAGATGTGATCATACCAAATAGTGCAAAGACAACAAAACTGTTGACTTTTATAATCTCTATCATAATTCAGTTTTTACATTGATGAAAGGTGTACAGATGTATCAGTGTTAGAGAACTAGAGCTAGAAGCACTCTTCATAAACTGTAAGCCTTTCAATATGCCATGTGAGTTCTGCTCGTTCATTCTTGTCAGTGATTGCATTCCTTTGCAAGTGGACGTGGGCCTGCCAATACAGAAACTCACTGATCAGATCGCAGAGACAGAGAAACAATTTTTTAAATAATTCTCAGGGATTTTAATGCAAAATTATGCTGTGAACTGGCAAAATATACACAGCATGTTACATGTCCCACCAAAGACCGTAATATATTGGATCAATGCTACACCACAATAAAGAATGCATATCACACTGTCCAAAGGGCAGTACTGAGGTTCTCTGATCACTGTTTGGTTCATCTTCTACCAACCTACTGTACAGGCAAAAGCTCAAAGCAGCTAAACCTGAGTTAATAACTGTAAATAGATGGAAAAATGAAACGGAGTGGAATTTACAAACCTGTTCCAATCTCACTGATGGAAGTGTTTTTTAAAGCTGCTGCAAATGATCTGGATGAGCTCACAGACACCGTAACATCTTATATCAGTTTCTGTGAAGACATTCTTACCAGTACTCAATAAAATTACAATAATGAAAACCATGGTTCACTATAAAACTCAGACAACTCTGTCAGGCCAATAAAGATGCTTACAGGATGCTTACTTGTGTCTTGTATAAGCAAGCCAAATACAGATTAGAAAAGGAGATCAAAACATATCCGAAAAAACTGAGAGTTCTTCCAGTGACTTAGCATCAGGGTGTATAGGTCTAAAAAAACCATCACAACCCATAAGCCACCATCCCCCAGCACTGCAGACAATCAACATCTGGCAGACAATTTGAATGAGTTCTTTTGCAGGTTTAAGAAAACTCCCTACACCCACTCTGAACAGCTGTCCACACCACCATTAACACCTCCTCCAACTCCCCGCTCCCCAACAACTGCACTAAAATCAGTGAAGATTATGTGTACCAGGTCTTCCTCCTTCATGCTTCAAATGCTCCATCATCATCCCCATCTCAAAGAAACACAAACTAAATGACTACAGACTTGTGGATCTAACAAATGTGGTCATTAAATATTTTGAAAACTGGCCCACCTAAAGGATATCACTGGACCCTCACTGAATTCTCTTCCATTTGTATACAGAGCAAACTGGTCTGTGGATAATGCAATCAACATGGGGCTGCATTATGTTCTGCAACACCCAGACCAGGGGTGCCCAAACTCTGTTCTGGAAGGCCAGTGTCTCAACACACCTGTACGGATGTTTCTAGAAAGCCTAGTAAGAGCTTGATTAGCTAGCTCAGGTCTGTCTTATTAAAGTTGAAATTAAACTTTGTAGGACACTGGCCTACCGGCCTGCATTTTTTTGATGCGTTTCTAAAATCAGTTTGCAGAGAGACAAAAGAAAGAATGCATGCACTGTTTATTTTCCTTATTTAGCAAAATCACACACCTTTGTTATTGAGAGTGTACACAAAAAAAGTAGACACCTAACAGATTCGATTGATGTATTGTTCTTATCTGTACGGTCAAAACTGAAAGTGTAATTTAAGTTCTTTTTGGCATTATCAGGAGAAGTATGCGGTCGCAGACCCCTGAGTGATTGTAAGAAAGTGTCTGGTGCAAATGTGCAAACTAGTGCGAGTGTCAGTTAAAGTGTTATATAGAAGAAAGAGTGTGTTTTCTACAGATGGTTTGTCAAGCCCACTCACCTGTGTAAGGCACACTTAAATTTGCATAAAATTGGTGTGGTGGGGAGGAAAGAAGAGGGGGTTCGGATTTTGGGAGTTGGGATTGTGGATATTATTTCAGAGATTGATGAAAGGGAGATGATTGGAGTTGAGGGTCCCAACAGCTTGTGGTAAGAAACTTGTGGAAAAGTTGCCGAGTGGGCTGTAATACTCTGGAACCATCTTCCTAAAGGCAAGAGCTGAAAGAGACTGTGGAAGGGATGGGTGAAGTCTTTCACAATACTGGTAGCTTTGTTGGAGCACAGTGAAAGGAACATGTCCTGAATGGAAGGGAGAGGGGTCACCAATGATCTTTTTAGCTGTCTTCGCTGTCCACTAGAGAGTCTTGAGGTCAGCAGCACTGCAGTTCCCATAGCAGACAGTGATGCTGCTGGTTAGCACACTCTCAATGGTTCCCCTGTAGAAGTTGGTGAAGATAGGTGGAGGAAGACTTGCCCTTTTCAGCTGGCAGAGAAAGTGTAGGCATTGTTGTGATAGATATAAATTTTAAGTGAAATACTAATTTAATACGGAAGCAGTACAGAAGCTATAAAAATGAATCTGGCTCATGTCTGGAGTAGCTGTACAAGTTATTGATGCCCTGATTCCAGCTCAGCTTCAGCAGTGTAGGCAAGCCATCAGCTGTCAGGTCTAGCCCACTTGTTGGAACTAGGCAGTGAGTACACACAGATCTGACATGAGTGTGCCAGATGGAAGAGGGCCAAGTGGTAAGTCTCCGGCTGTTCTAGCCAGAACTGGTCCGAGTGTATTTTGCTGTCTGGGGTAGTAGTGCTCATCATGACACAGAATAGATCAAATGGATAACAAATGAATGTTTGGATTTATTTTGAAGCTTGTAATGCAGCATGAAACAGGACATAGTTAATTTGTGTCATATTGCTTAGCCACAAGCCCTGGGTATATTAAGTTAGACAGTCACAGTACTTTAAAAAGTGTCATTTTTGTTTGAATACACTGCAGACATTTTTTTTGTTGTCCACATCTGGTCATACACTGTGCAATTTTGGTCCAATTTTGAGTCAATTTCTGACTCGTGTGACTTCGTGTGGCTTCAATGTGTTTAAATAGGGCTGGAACTAAATTCTACATAACTCTGCAGATTGACAAACTTGCTGTACAATACATGGCTTGCTTAAATATCAAATGAATCACCTTTCAATTTCTTTCTTTTCTAGTCCTTTCTACACTTCACTTTCTCCTAGAGACACCAACAAGAAGAGCCAGGCTCATTGTCTGGCTTTCCTTCTGTGAAAAATGTCATTTCCTTCTGTGAACTTTGTCATTTATTTGGATCAACTGACCTTACTGGAATTACAGAAGCTTTGTATTCACCTCCAAGAAATCATCAGAAATTACCATGCCTACATGCATCAGGATGCTTCCTCGAGCCACAAAGAGAAACCCAGTGCATATTTGATTTATGATGCAAGCTGTACCCCTTTTCAATCAAGTTGTTTATGATTCTCTGATGATGCTTTGTGATTAAGGGGATGGTAAACTTTTGTCAACAAAGTAATGACATTTTAGTAATGACATAAATTGGGTGGAGTAACAACTTTTTTAGAGAAAATCCACATTATTTTTCATGTGCAAATTATATTGTTTTACACACGCATACACATCCAATGTTAGTTTTTTTTTCAATTCATTTGTTTTCCATATTGATTAAAACATATGTAAACAGCACATATAGGGACTATATTTATTTTGAAAATATTGAGAATATTCCAAATTCTATTTGATTCTAGTCATATATGAATCTAGTCATATAGTCATATAATCTCATATATGAATAAGATATGTGGTCAAAGAGTCATTTAAAAATACTTTCATTTATTTGTTGCCTATAATTACATTTCGATTCAAAAATGATCAAAGATCGCTTAAACTGCACTGTAGAAAAATTACTTTGAAAGCAAATTACACGTAAGTCGGAACGGTACATTCGGAAGGAATAAAAGCATAGGGGGATAACTCTACGGGTGTTTGCAAATGTTCGTTGCAACCATGGATTCGGGAAACACCAAGATGCTGACCTATGTTTGCAACAACAGAACTTGCGACCTTAGTTGGCTAACAATGGCTTTCAAAAATTCATCCCAGATCAGTTGACTACAGTATTAAATCTGCTTCATTTAACCATAAAAATATAAATATTTATAATTAATTATAACTTGTTATTTGGTACTATTGTTTATTGCTCAGCATAATTGAGTAAACAATGAACATTTTTATCCATTTCTCAGTGAATATAGGCAATGTATTTTGGTGCATTTAAACAAAACAGATTTATTAAAAAGACATTAAAATAATATTTTAGTCACCAAACATATTTAGAAATTAAAAGATAATACAATTAAATTCAAGCAAAATATAAAAAGAAATTATAGCTTAATATTTCAAAATTTTCTATAACATATATATTTGGGTGTGCTAGTTTTTGGACCATTATCATAAGTTATTTTGTTAGATAAGCTCTAGATTTGGCTTCAGTACTGACTAATCTAATGTATATGCACAAATTTAATATTGTATAGCTTCCTATTAAAAATATAAATTTAAAAGATAGATTTGTGAGGGGTGTACTTCTATATGCTGAGCACTGTATTTTTATTCCACCCCCCTCTGAGCTAATTTGCTACACATCATGGACATGTTTGAAGGTTATTTGTTCCTGGATTTGTCATGTGATTTCCTTGACCTTATTTTATTTTTTCTTACCATGAGTTCATTTGTTGATGTGTCATCAACATATATCACTGTATGTATGTATGCATGTATTTATGCATGTTCTTGTCATTAGTAAACATTTTGGGTTAAAATCTATTTATACTCTGAAACATTTAACCATTTGAAATTCAAACAAATAAACAAATACCATTATTTGTGTTGATGTATACACCTTCTGTTCTTAATGTATGGTATTTTCCTTCTTGTGCATTTTTTTAAATATTTTTTGTAGCTATGTATGAGTAACTGTAATCATAGAATTTGATAAAACCCCACTCTATAATAACACATTTTATAAAAGTAAAGATAACTCCAGAGAAATGCATATTAGATGGAAGATCAAGACTTAAATGAACCATTTCTTTAAAGTTGTTTATTGACTAATGTTAACATGATTTGGCCATTTCTTCTTTTTGAGGTTCACTAGTGAAAATTACTGATGGTATAACTAAGTGTGGTCATCTAATAATTCCATTTACAGGTACATTGGCCTCTGTGCTGGCCATCTATGACAACTGAACCAGGTGGCTAAACAGGCTCATTATTGTGAATTATGGGAGCTTAATGCAGCGCAAATGTCCTTTCATTTAGGATTTCCTTTTGAGATTCATCAGTGAGCTGCAGGGAAGGTCACTGTGTTTCAACATTAAACCTATTTGTGGGCTTCTTTCTATTCACAGCAATCACAGGCATGTTCATCCCCCCACAATGTGCCTTTCCAATGATTTTGTCCAAGCCTAGCCACACAATGAAGTGCATAAAAATGACTCAAGAGCACTCTGGCAGCATAACTTACGTTAAAATGAGAAAATAAAACGTTTTTTATATGCAGTTCATGTGAGGGATCCATGTTAGGTTGCTAAACCTAACGTTCTTTTGGAATAATTTATTCAGAAGCATCAGATAATGTCAGAAGAGATGCAAATTAAAAATGCAAATGTTACAACTGCTGTCAATAATTACAATGACATCTGGTGTTAAATAGAGGTCATCCCAGTGTGCTACATCAGGGTAGTGTGAAATGAGCAATCGAAAATATATGTAAAGCGCTTCTAAAAATGGAGAATGGGACATTACAATGCACACTATATGGTCTATTAACCCTCCTGTTGACTTATGGGTCAAAAATGACCCAAAATGTATTTTTTATCTTAAAATCTGATGACTTTTTCTAAAAAGATGCCAACGTTAGAAAGAAATTAATCATTTTCTGAATATTTTCATTAAGGCTATATACATTTAAGGTACAACGTTTGCTCTTCACATTCAATTTGGACCGTTTTTACGCAGCAAAACTACTAGCTCACAAATTCACACTCCAACACATACACATGCACACACACACGCGCGCACGCACACATGCACACACGCACGCACGCACGCACGCACACACAAACGTTGACAAAAATGTTTTTGAAATTATGCAGGTACTTTTAGAATAAGAAAACATATATAGATTGTTGCCTGCTGATTAAACGTTGATGAAATAATGCACATTCACAGAGTTTGTGATGAAGATGAGGTCGTGTCTTCATGCAAAGTAGATTTGAAGATTGAAATTAAATGTAGCTGCTTTATTTCAGAGGTTTAATGAAGGCGGGTCACTTTTGACCCAAAGGGCGAACGGTATACAGGATTCTAAGACAACAGAAGGTTACCACATGAAAGGAATATAAGACATGTGAGTAAAAGTGTTTGATAATATGAGAGTGAAGAGCATCTGAGCAGTTCAAGTCTCTCTTTGTCTTTGCAGGTGTCTTACAAAGGTTTCCAGACTGGACGGATGGGAGACAAAGATGAGTCAGGCAGGACTCATTATTTTAACATTCAGATGTATGAAGTGATGAATGGTGATGACTGATGCATCAGAATCAGATTTGTTAATGCTTGTGTTTCTAGAAAAGTGTCATATTACTAACTAGTAATTAGCAGAGGCCAGTTATAAAACAAATAAAACATCTCTATATACCCAACATAGCACAACTTGTTTTTCATATCAATGAATTAAGCTCTACCAATTTCAGGTAAGCAATTACACCGACTACACAGAAATAGCATGCTTATTGATTGTTGTCATCTAAAAAAATGTTTTTACAGGTGAGACAATTTTATGGACACTTGGAGCCAATTTGTCTCTAATTGCGTTGTACATATAAAACACTTCACACATTGCCTTGCTAAGTATTTTACTCTTTATAAGAACAACAAAGGGACAAAAACAAATAAATATGTTCAGCTTTATGTATTTCTCCTCTGTACATGCCAAATTGATTTGCTTTTTTCATATAAAAAATATTTTTTGTTCAATAAGTGATATTTTTCACCAAATGTGAAATATAGATTTTAATTGTATGCAGCAATGGAAAGAAAAAGCTCTCACATTGGGAGGACTTGGCTTCTCTTGTATTTACCCTAATGAAATGCTTTTAGTCAATAAAGAAGGGATTTTGCTGGATTTAGCCTGACACACATCACTAACCATCCTCACTTACAAGTCCTGCCTTGCAATGTTGAGTGCTGCTGTCTTGGGCCTGGAAATTATTCATTGCACAAGGCTTCTGAGAAAATAATGCCTGACCAGAATTTAAATTGGAATCTCAGTAAAAAGGTATATATAGTTTTTTTTTTTTACATAGCTCAGTTTACCTAATAAATACCTAAACAACAGGTTGTTGTGTTGTGGGTCTTATGAAATAGAAATGTTTATTATAAGACATGTTAATTTTGGTCTCTTCATTACTCCTTCATAACTGCATGTCCACTGGCAGTCACCTCATAATCTTCTCCATAGTGCTTTCAAATCCAGCATTTTGTGAAGAATTCAAATGGGTCTTATATGTTTTTTGCTGGGTCAAATGGGTCTGCTCTAGTACTGTGTAGCCAGACCACAGACTGACTTCTGAAGGTCTGGGAGCTTTGGCCACGTTGAATGGTCAAGGACCGTCCACTATGATATATGACTGACAGGTTAACTAACCAATCACGTTTAGTTTTGTGCCACGCCGTGTTTGTGGGTGTGGATTTGTCCTGAGAATAACAGTCAGAGACGCAACTTCGCATTCTTTCATTCAACAACGTCTTTACAACATTAAGGCATCAAAATTCTAAATGATCTGTCAGCAAAACATATAGGAAATCAGCAGGACATATATGTAGGCAAGATTCATTCATTAATTTGGTGATGCATTTCTAAATAAAGATCACGCAGAGTGGGATGACAGGTGACTGAGTGAACATTGCTGTATTTGTGAGTGTCCACAAATAATAAAAAAACTGTTAAAAAAACATCTCTTTCTCTTATCTTTATGACCAAAATGACAGAATGTCGGAAGATTTTCACTGCCATTAGATAAAAAAGAAAATATAAGCATACTTGCATGTTTGTCTACATCATGAGTTGAATAATTTTTCCAAAGTTATCCCTGACAATAACAGACGGGTTTGCAGGCAGTGAATCGCTGATTATATAAAAGTCTCAGAAAGTTATATGGTTATTAATGAGCACTGTCATCAATATAAATATCCTAAATAGCTTTTTTTTTTTATTATCTGTTCGGACTTGTTTCTAGACAGGCTGATTACGATTGCTGCACACTCGACAAATGGAAATCCTGTATATTTGTATAAGTGTTTCCAGAAAAGTGTGCCATATATCAGACGTTTAGCCGCAGGTCAGTGGGCGATGCTTGAAATGACAGCTGAGGCTGAGACTAAGTCTGCACATATGATCTGATCTGTGCTCTAGTGTTTCTGGACCAGAAGACACTCTGGTGTGTGTGTGTGTGTGTGTGTGTGTGTGTGTGTGTGTGTGTGTGTGCGTGCGTGCGTGCGTGCGTGCGTGCGTGTGTGTCTGTGTGTGCGTGTTCTTTAGAGTATTATTAGACTATATGTTACATTGCAGTATTTCATCTTACCTACCTAACCGATCAATCTACTATTATTCAAATATTAGATAGCAGCAGACGGATGACATTTTAGAGCCTGTATTAAAGACTTAAAGAGATAGTTCACCCAAAAATGACAATTACAATATAATTTACCCACCCTTCACTTTCTGTTTGAGTTACTTTCTTCTGCTGAAAACAAAATAATACATTTAATTCTGGTTGCCAGTACCAATTGTTTCTACTATTGTTTTCTACTGTATTCTACTATGGAAGTCGATGGGTACCAGCTACCAGCATTTTTTTTTTCATAAATTAATTTGTGTTCACCAGAACTAAGAAACTCATAAACACTATCCCTTTAAGTGTTTAATTTATGAAATATGCTCCCGCTTTAAGCAAGTTATCAAATTTCTTAAAGCAAAGAATCACTCTTACTCTGCCAGTTAATTAAAACAGCAGACAGAGGGTTGTTGAGTTGCCAGTAGAGGCTCCTGATTGCGCTGTGGAGGTCTGATAGGACTTTTTCATTAACTTTGTTAATTTGTAACTATGGTGATACCTCTAAACCATGATGCGAGCACCACACTAGACTAAAGAAAAGCTATCTATCTATTTTAGGTGTTTCCATTTTGTGGCAGTCCTGCAGATTATTTTATTCTCCTGCAAATAGTTACACAATGAATTTGAAATGTAATATTTTGTTACATAAATGTGTTTTCAGGAAGAATCAGGGACCTTCTTGTTGACTTGATTGTGGGGGTGTCATGGTGGCTTAGTGGTTAACAGTCGCCTCACAGCAATAAGGTTGCTGAATCGAGTGCCAGCTGGGCCAGGAGGCATTTTTGTGTGGAGTTTGCATGTTCTCCTTGTGCTCTGGTATTCCACATGCAGTATAGGTGAATTGGGTAACTAAATTGGCCATAGTGTATGAGTGTGTGTGAATAAGAGAGTGTTTCCCAGTACTGGGTTGTGGCTGGAAGGTAAATGAAGGAAGATAAATGAAGCGTAAAACATATGCCAGAGCTGTGGCGACCCCTGATAAATCAGGGAGTAGCTGAAGTAAAACGAATGAATGATGACTATATTGTATGATAATCATTAACTGACCAGGGTTCATTTGGAGGTTGATAGAGATCCACTAGAGCTGTCTCCCTTTTTTACAGAGAGTAGTCATGAACTGATGAGGTCATGATAGTTGGGATCTGGTGAATAAATTATGTAGATTGGATCTAATAGATGGCCTGAGGTGTCCTTTTCGTAGAATGTCAAAAAAGTACTTTCATTAAAGTGGTTTTACAGTGTACTGTTATTTATTATGCTATTTCAAGATAAACACTTACTGGTCTGAAGCAATCTATAGGTATGTGTAGCTTTTATCATTGCTCATCCAGAACCGGCTAAAGCAGCATCAGAAAGCTCAAGACAGCCACAGTGTAATAGTAATTCTGAGTCTAACCAAGTCACCATAGGGTGATTATCTTTTCCATAGGGCATTCATATCCAGCATTCTGTGAAGAATTTAAATGTGTCTTATATGTTGTTGTTTTTTTTTGGCTAGGTCAAATGGGTCTGCTCTGACTTGCACATATTATCTGATCTGTGCTGTAGTGGATAGAAGATTTAAGCAATATAGAGACCATAAAAGAAAGAGAGACACAGAGCCCTATAAATCATGTGGCTGCAAGTTTGCTGAATCAGGGACATGAGGTAAGGTTGATTGTGCCTGCGAGAGACAATAAACCCCGTAATCATCTGTCTTTGCTGCACAAGCCTGGCAATTATCTGCCCATACCTGACCACCATTTCAGAAAGGGCAACATTTGTCTCACTTTTTTCCCCACTTTTTTCAAACACAGCTTTTACTTGCATGCAGTAGGTAATTATACTCAGGCCTCATCATAGTCAAATGTTACATAGGTTGCATCCAGTACAAAATTTTGAGCTTTATCACATGGTTATGTCATTTGATGTATGTGTCATGTGATGTGCCAAACATCAACTCGACCTATGGGTACTGATTAACTGCTTTAATAAACTGTTAATCCTCTCCTGGGGTTCAAGTAATAATGAAATCAATGTTGCCTTTGAGAGAGGGACACTGGTTGGCCATGCTTCTAAGCCTAAATCTGATTCAATAATCTTAGCGAGAAACTATAGTGTTTCAATGCAACCTAATTTCAACTTTTTTTATTTTACTAACTTGTGTTAGATGCCAGTACCTGCTGTAATTAGCAATAATTTTAGCAGATAACTTAAAATTAAATTAGTTAAATGTATTATTAAAAACCTTAAAAGGTCCTAAGGAGTGCATTGCTTCAGTAAGTTAAATCATTCTCTAATATCTACATAGAAGGTATGAAGCTTAGGTAATTGAAATAATTCTCCAGAAATGGTTTTATGCTTATATATAAGCAGAGAAATAAAAAATACAATAAAAAGCTTCATTTACAACATATTTGCAATTATCGTGAATTTTAATTATTGTCTGAGGGGAGGGGGGATCATTCTATGTTATTTATAATGAAAGATTATGTGCATTTTAGTTCAGGTACATTTACATTAAATGAACTCTGATGTTATCAATTCTGTGCATGTTGGTGGTGACCTGTACCTCAACCACCACAAACTGATAGGTGAACTAAATGACCTTTTTATGATGGGTGTGAGCCTTTTAGTTCTCAATGGGTATAAACAAAACAACAGCTGAAACATCTGATAAGAGGGTCCTGCTGAGCCTCGTAAATACAGAATGGTTTGTTTGTTGCTAGTATAAACTACTGTCTCACAGACATTACTTCGGGTTAAGTTACTTGAAGACCGATGAGTTAACATCGATGCTGAGGAACTGTACTATTCATTGTCTTCAATAAAATCTTCTCCCCGTCAGAACTTTGGTCAGCTTACTTATTTTATGAATTAGAGTCATCTAATACATTGGTGAGCCACCCAAGAACAGTAAAGCCAAATACAACAAAATCTAACAATAGGTTTTTTAGAAAAAGGGACATCTGCAGTGTTCATGATCTCCATGTAATACCAAATAAATTATAATTAAAAAAAAAAACAGGCAAAGATGCATTGTGTTGCATTTTGAAGCTATAATGTACAGTTACTATAAACCTCTGCATAAACAGAATGATTTGACATGATGCTTAAACTTGCTATACTAAACTTTTATACTAAGTGCACACTTATACGCTGTCTATGTGTTTTTTGATTCATTACAAAAATACGCTGCAAATTACACAATGCATTTAATAAAAACCTCATGCTTCTCTGGGGTGGTGCTGAATAAATTCATAAGCTGTATATCCTGCATTTTGTGTTCTGACAAGCTGCCTGTAAACAGATGGCCATTGAAGAATGATCTGTCCTCATTGCTTAGCAACAAATAGTAAACAATTTGTGAAGACATCGGGGGTATTCCAGAAAGCAGGTTATGTTACATACCTAGATAAGTTAAAGAGTAAGTAAGTGGATAACCTCAGCTTTTGGTTCCAAAAATGGAGGTAATTTTCGGGTTATGTAAGAAACCATAGCAACTTACTCTCTGAAAATAACTTGCTCCGAAGCAGGTTATGTTCCAGAGTTAGTCTGTTTTAGAGAGGTTACTAAGCATTGCGTGCTCTTTTGATGAGAATCTCATTTGATGTGAAAGCATAGATTACATTTTTTTTTCATGAGAGGGTTATAATTGCACGTGTAGGTTTTTTTTATATCCAAAAGAATATTTAAATAAGCGTTGTCATTTTTTAAACGAATTGTTAATTTATTTAACAAATCTTTTGAAATCAAACATGACAAACCATGGGTCTGAGCTCATAAAAGAAAACATTCAGTGTGAAAAACAAAGTGTGTATAGATGCCCGTACAGTATGCCTGGCACTAAAATGTTCTATACACTTTTGTACAATTCCTTGGCCATAAACCTCTCCACATCATTACACAGATATTTCAGTCCATGCCAATAGCATAGTGGTTAGTGTGCCATTAAAAAACACAAAGGTGTTCACGGTGAAGCGAGTTTGAATCTTGCGTAGAGATTATTTTCTTTCTTTCCCTCTTTCTCTCTTTGCACCCCACACATATTTCTGTATATATAATAGTATTAGAAGTGGCAGCTTTGTCTTTACTAGGAAAAACTATCTATATTTTAAGATGTAGTCATTCATATACATCTATTCACACTACACACACTTAAAGATTTTTTTAAATATTATTTTTTTATTATTTCATGGTTTCCAAATGCTATTGGAACACTTTTTAAAGCTTCTTCAGTCAAAAAAAGGAGACTACAATAATATGAAATCTGTCCAGAGTATAAATGTGCAGGTAACAACTTAATTTTCTGTTTAATCTTTTGGTGTTACAACTATTAAACTCATTACTGCTTCCACTAACTAGCTAATATGTGATGACCCTACCTCATCACTATGTTGATGCTAAATGGCCGGGTCTGTACATGATGCCACAATTTTCAGGGAGTCATCATATATGCCACACATTTCAATAGGATACATTTTGCTTTACACAATGTTTTTTTTATTCTTTTTACTATTTGTATTATACCCTTCAATCATTACTGGACACTACAATGGTTACTTACTGGGGGACAGTGTACAATGGTTACTTACTTGATACCCTTTTTGTATGATGACACCCTACCCTGCACTACAGACAGACACGATTCAGCCTGACCCAGAGGAACCCTCAATGACGCAAGCAGACCAAAGAGATGGAGGAGTGCTAAGAGACATGATTTGTCAAAAATATGTTTAATTAAATAGTTTGTGCTGAAGAACTGTTAATTTCTTTATTTCCTGAAATAAAATAAATTATCTTTTTTTACATTGCTTTATATACACACCTTTCAACATGCAAGATATTTTCTTCCTACACATTTCTCACCTTAAGGTGATGCTCCATTATTTCTATTTCAGGCTTTACCTTTTTAATGGTTATCTTTAAGCAATATAAGGCCAATCTCCATGTGATTTTATTTGTCTTTGAAATTAAACCTTATACAACTAATTTAGAATTAAAATAAATAAATAAATAAATAAATAAAAGATTTTTCTGTGAAATAAAAAGTGCAGACAAATTCGTACACTGCTTGTTAGTTGAGGTAGAAGGAACTTCATCTTTATGCAAAACAAAGTGCATAAAAAGCAACTAAAGGTACCTGACAAGAATCACTTACAACTGTGACAGATTGTGTGGTTTAAGGTCCAATAATTCAACCACTGATTACACTTTAATAAGCAGCTCCTCAGAGCTATTTGGTGGCCCATATCAGTTAGACAGGCCTCAGCCTCCGTTCTATCAGCTACATGACAGAAAGAATATTCTGCATAAAGATACTCAAAAAGGATGTTAAAGAGAAGTTTAATTTTTCATTACAATAAAAGGGGGAGGGTTTTTCTTTTCTTATCTATTTCTTATCTTATATTTCTTTCTTTCATTAATGCAGCTGTATTGCTTTTTCATTATTTTTGGCTTTAATTTCTTGTATATCAGAATTAAAACCTCCAACTCCACCTCTGTAATGTACGTTGTTTTTCTCACTGTGAGTTTCTATGGTGACTCGTGAATTCTGCGATTCACTGCAAATGCCTTCAGGTATGCGCTGTGTGTGAGCATTAACCCGCAGTTATCTATGGGAAATTGATTAAACTAACTCTTCTCAGCTGTTTTAAAACTGACATACTCATGGTAAGCAGGTACTGGGTTAATCAACCAAGAGTTTAAGGTTTAGCAGATGGTAAATTAACCCAGCTTTCGGGAATAACCCCCTGGTGCAGCTGCTTTTTTGGCTTTATTGAATCTCCCATTTTCAAAATAAGAGTCTCACACATACATAGTAAGTTTAATAAAACTTAGATAGACTTAAAAGCTTATTAAAAATAAGGCACCAGTCTGTGTTTTGGCTACCTAACTATTGACTCAAATTGATTAAATACCCCATAATGACAATGTGAAAAAAGATTTTTTGAAATTGTTGCAAATTTGTTAAAAATAAAAAAACAGAAAAATCACATGTACATAAGTATTCACAGCCTTTGCCATTAAGCTCTAAATTAAGCTTAGGTACATTCTCTTTCCACTGATCGTTCTTGCGATGTTTCAGCAGCTTAATTGGAGTTCACCTGTGGTAAATTCAGTTGAAACATGATTCAGTTGGACATGATTTGAAAAGGCATATACCTGTCTATATAAGGTCCCAGTGTTGACAATGCATGTCAAAGCACAAACCAAGCATAAAGACAAAGGAATTATCTGTAGACCTTCGAGATAGGATTGTCTCGAGGCACAAGGCTGGGGAAAATTTCTGCTGCTCTGAAAGTTCCAATGAACACAGTGGCCTCCATCATCCCTAAGTGGAAGATGTTTGGAACCACCAGGACTCTTCCTAGAGCTGGTCGGCCATCTATGCTGAGTGATTGGGGGAGAATGGCCTTAACCAGTGAGGTGATCAATAACTCAATAGTCACTCTGTCTGAGCTCCAGCGTTCTTCTGTGGAAAAAGGAGAACCTTACAAAAAGGACAACCATCTGTGCAGCAATCCACCAATCAGGCCTGTATGGTAGAGTGGCCAGACGGAAGCCACTTCTTAGTAAAGGGCACACAGCAGCCTGCCTGGAATTTGCCAAAAGGCATCTGAAGGACTCTCAAACAATAAAAAACTAAATTCTCTGGTCTGAATGGAGTGAATGCCAGGCGTTACGTTTGGAGAAAACCAGGCACCGCTCACCACAGGCTAATACCTTCCCTACAGTGAAGCATGGTGGTGGCAGCATCATGCTGTGGGGATGTTTTTCAGCAGCAGGAACTGGAAGACTAGTAAGGATAGAGAGAAAGATGAATGCAGCAATGTACAGAGACATCCTGCACCCAAAGCACAATGTCAAAATATCAGTGGAGTGGCTTCACAACAACTCAGTAAATGTTTTTGAGTAGCCGAGCCAGAGCCCAGACCTAAATCCTATTGAACATCTCTAGAGAGATCTGAAAATGGCTGTACACCGTCGCTTCCCATCCAACCTGATAGAGCTTGAGAGGTACTGCAAAGAGCAATGGGCAAAAATTCCCAAAGACAGGTGTGCCAAGCTTGTGGCATCATATTCAAAAAGACTTGAGGCTGTAATTGCTGCTAAAGGTGCATCAACAAAGTATTGAGCAAAGGCTGTTAATACTTATGTACATGTGATTTTTCAGGTTTTTTATTTTTAATAAATTTGCAACAATTTAAAAAAATCTTTTTTCACATTGTCATTATGTGGTATTGTGTGTAGAATTTTGAGGAAATACATTTATTTAATCCATTTTTGGAATAAAGTTGTAACATAAAAAAAATGTGGAAAAAGTGAAGCGCTATGAATACTTTCCGGATGCATTGTAAATGTTTCTATAATATTTATCAAATATTCACATAAAATCTCTAATGCCACCGAATGTGAACGATTCAAAATCATGCCTAAAATAATAATTAGTTTTAGCTAATTAATTAAGTTAGTAGATGAGAGAAAACTAGTTTGAGTCCAAAGACCTTTGATGAATGGAAAGTTAAAGCCAAAGCCTAACACAAAGCTAGAGAGGGGTTGAAGATGGCTAGTAGCTCAGCATCTATTTCTGTGACCACTGGATTCAACGATGAAAAAAAGTATACTTAATACCAAAAATAAAAAAAAGCATAGAAGCCATTATGATTATTATTATTTTACTTTGATACTGTAACGCCCGGAGGGCGGAGGATAACATTACGAGAGGGAGACGGATGAACATTACAAAACGGGTTTATTTAACACTTACGGGGAGACAGGCAGACACAGGAAGACACGACCAGACGAACCAAAATACCAGACAACACTGGACACAGACGAAAGGGTATAAATGGTAGAGGGGATGATTAGGCTAATGACACAAGAGGGATGCATACAGGTGCAACAGATTAACAATGACGGTGGCGGGAGAAGGACAACGAAAGCACATGACAAACAACGGATGACGCGGACGAACACTGACAGATACAATGTAAATTAGCGCTGTCGCCTCACAGCAACAAGGTCACTGGTTCGAGCCTCAGCTGAATCAGTTGGAATTTCTGTGTGGAGTTTGCATATTCTCCCCGTGTTTGCGTGGGTTGTGTTGTGGTGACCCCTGATTAATAAAGGGACTAAGCCGAAAAGAAAATTAATGAATGAATGAACAATGTACATTTTTATTTTGGAAAACCTGCTTTTTACTGTCATGGGTCTATGTTGCATGTTTTGTCTGTGTTGTCCTTGTTTATTGTGTCTATATCTTGTGTCTGAGCACATGGCTCAACCTGTGTTTGTGTCTGCCATGTGCTCCTCTGTTCCTCCCTTCCTTCCTGTTGCGACACCCCCTTGTTTAGCCCTGATCTAGTCCTCGTTTGTGTAAGTGTTTTCCCCTGGTCCTAATCTCCCAATATATTGGCTGTTTCTCAATTACATAAATGCTGAGAACGGACTTGCTTTCTTGTGGAGAATGTTCTTGTCAGATTACCTCGGAAGAACAAACTCAGGAGACTGTGAGAACACAGAACACGTCCTGTGAGAAATTAGATGCTGCATTCTCCCTGAAGGCCACGTGACACATTTTCAATATATATAACATGCACAAAAACCTTACAAATATACTTTGCAAAATACAAATAACAGATTTTAATACGAATTACAGCAAATAAACACAATGTATTTATGCCTTTATTAGGATTTTTATATTAATGTTTACTTTCACCGTCTCATTTATGGAAACTCCTGAGATAATTAAGCTACATCTCTGAACTTTAATAGTAATCAGGTATAAAATGCTGCACTTCCCACCTCCTTTATTCAGCCACAATGACTTCTGGGACTTCTAGAGCGAGTTTTGCGCTCAAGTCTGCATCCTTGAAATCAAGAACGCATCCAGGCACTTTCACGTGTCCTTCATTCTTACGGTCTTGAGTTTTGGAACTAAACTTTGGCGGTTGATGATGACGTTACACGAGAATACAAGGACACGAGATCGCTGAAGAATGCATATTGAAAACAGCCATCGTGCTCTCTTTCATCATGTCATTGCCAGTTAATTGTTGTTCTTGAGTCTGTGCTGCTGTCTCACTACGCTTCGTCCTAGGTTTGTTTGTGTTTTTTCTTTGAGCTTCCCAGTATCCACACCATCCAGTTTATTCTTTCCAAGTATCCTTATTTTAGTAATTATATTTATCTTGTTTCACTCAAAAAAATATTTTTACTGTTTGTTCAAGCTACTCATTTAAAATGAGCTGAACCAACACAATTTTTTAGATTTCTCTAACTTAATTGATTTATGTTCAATCCACTTTAATTTATAAAAACAATTAAGTTAACTTAATGGACTTGTGTTGGGACAACATGAAGGAATGGTGTGGAACCCTGCATTTTTTTACAGTGTTGTTTAATTTATTAGCTTTAGTAAGCGTTTAGTTTATCTAACTTTATTTCTCCTTGTTTTTATTTTCTATAGTTTTAGTATTTTCTTTTTTGTTTTAGTTTATTATTTATTTATTATTAGTGCCCCCCTGTCTGTCATTGTTTTCGTGTGTATTGTCTCTTTGTTCCTGCCCTGCCCACTGTGAGTCCCTGGCTGCTGGTCTCCTATGTCAGGCTGCTACTGGTTAGACGACTACTCTCCAGTAACTCTGCTTTGCAGTGCATCTTCCAATGCCTTTACCACCTCCTGCCTGGCCATCCCTGCTCAGTCTTCTAGCCTCCTGAGGCTTCTGTCTGTGCCACCTGAGACTCACCAGCACTACCTTTTTTTTCCAGAGATGTTCCCAGTCCACAAGCACTGTGTCGTTAAGACTTCAACCCCAGAGCACAGTGCAGTGCCGACTCTAGCCCCTGAGTGTTTTCCACAGATGGTTCCAGTCCCCAAGAACTGTGTCCTGAAGACTTCACCCCCAGAGCACAATCCAGTCTCAACTCCAGTACTTAAGTCAGTTCTAGCAGCCCCGGAGAATGCATCAGATTCAGCCCCTGAGTCAGTTCCAGCAGCCCTGCATGGCACCCTATGCCTACCCCAAACCTAGGCACTGCACCAAGAATCATCATTCACCTATAAGCTGTATCACCATGAGCTTAGGACTACTTTGGCAAACCTTTGCCAA
>CAIGQW010054354.1:909092-935466 GCA_903798125.1 Danio choprae
ACTGTGCAATAAACATGTGCAATACTTTCTCATACGCACTCGTACACAGCACCTTATAACAATTTACAGTGCAATACTTTCTCATACGCACTCGTACACAGCACCTTATAACAATTTACAGTGCAATACTTTTTCTACGCAGTCGTACACAGCACCTTATAACTTGTCTGTACATACAATTCACCTTCCAGAGCTTTTTGACTGATTGCATCTCTGTTTAATGTTTGTTGTCTTTTTCATATTTATTTCGTGTTGTCACTGTTCACTTTATGTACACTGGAAGCTTCTGTAGCCAAAACAAATTCCTTGAGTGTGTAAGCACACTTGGCAATAAAACCCATTCTGATTCTGATTCTGATGCTCGTTAGTCACTGGTAGTTTAAATTCAATTCAATTTAAAATAAACCCCAGATACAATACTAATCTATATTAGATATTCTTATGCCGTTGGTTGTATTTATATAATATACTTCAGTATTTAAAAAAAAATTATACTGCAGTACAGAAATATTTCAAATAGAAAGCGATTTCAACATAAAAGTAGAAGGAAAAATATATATTAACTTAATCCTCCATATTGTATGGGACAAATGATCGCCATATCCAAATTTGCCTTTAATCATTTTTACATATTATTAGGCTGTAATAACAGAGCTTTTGTTTTATTTTTTTTTCATTAAGTTTTAATTCAAAGCTTTCAATAGATAAATATTTTATGTCCTTTTCCCTGAGGTTTGGTTAATTTTCATGAAGCGCTCCTGATCTCCTATTCAAGACAAGAAGGCTGGAAATGCATTCATGCTTGTTTTCTTTGTTTTATAAAATCACAACGATTTGATCATTTTGTCAATGCACACACAAAAAAAAACTATTTACAGTTTCGAATATTGTATTACTTTATCAGACAAAATGATGGCGTAGGTTATTTTGTTTCCACTGATTAAAATTCAAGTGATAGCGCTGCTGCCTCCATGTCCAGACAAGCTTCTCCACACAAACTTGGATACACCATCATAGACCATTGCATACTTATTGTTGGAGCACATGCTTAACTCTAAGCTATAAAATGCTGTATAAAATGGCATGCATGCATTTCTTTGAGAAATTCTGCAAGAAATTCTGTAAGAACATACATGGAGGCAAAGACATTCTATTCCAATAAGAAAGTTGCTGTTTGCACCAGCAAACATATTTGAAATGTTTGATTTAAACGTTTAGGCCTACCTATTTTAATTATTATTTACATAATTTCTTGTTCCATTTGTACTGTGCTTCTGTGTTAACCATAAAACATGTATCTACAGATTTCCAGCAAGGAGAACATTCCATGTCCAGATCCAAACACAAAAAAAACCTGCAACTACTCAGCTTGTAAAAAAGAAATCGGTGTGTAATTGTTTTGATTGCAAAGCCATGGTGTAATAATGTTATTAATAATTACTTTTAATGTTGGTTTCTACAGGCTACACTGACCAAGGCTACACAACACATTTCTACGCAACAGTTAACAGCTTTCACAAGAAGACTTTGAAATTTGAAGGCAAGGGTTTTGTGCTTGGAGGCGCACATGAAAAGGAACCCCCTCTTGTCCACTGACAACCGATATGTTCACCTCCACAGACCGTCCGGTTGACATTACTTTTCTCATGCTGACTCATTCTCAACAGTCTTTTGCAAATGCGCCAATTCTGAATCACCATTTTAATCAGCAGATTGATTCACATCAGGCACTATCAGTGGACTCAACACCTCACACAGAACATACAGACAACCGCCTGTCAATAATTGGTTGCACCAATTCACCAATTCAAGAACATTTAATGTTTTCTCCCCCAGCGCAGTGTCAATTAGTTTGAGACTACCTGAAACCCTGACAAACATCTCAAATCATCCTGTTTGCTTTTCTCTCGTACAGTAATTTTATCTAACGTGACCTTAAATCATGTGCCACTGGAGACAGGTGTATCTGGATTCAACAAGATCAGATGGCAATCCAAGAGCAGACATTTTCACTGTTTGCATGCCTAAACAGTTAGTTCCTCATAATGTGTATCAGGACTGGACAGGCCAATTTTGATGGTTCCCACTAAAAAAAACTCTGCCCAACAAGGTGCGTCAAGCAATTTTCAATGTTGTTGTTAGGAAATCCCACCCTACAGCCCAGGACTGGAAGCAAATAAAAGATAAAATTAACAAACTTCTTAGAAAGAAGCAATTAAGTTTTCCACTGTGTTTCCAATTGTGTTTATATGCTCAACAGAAAGTGCTGCGATTGGCTCTAACAGTTATGGCACTGTTCACCAAACAGTTCACCAAACTGATACAGACACTGATAAACTACAGGCTATCACAGGCTATCCATGATAGACGCAGTGAAGAAAACTCTCTATGCAGACAAGCTTGTGTCTGGATCCATTAGTATTACTGCAAGAGCCAAGAGAGGAAAGGAAACGTTACCTCACAAACAAGCCAGCAGGTCAAAGGTCAACAAGTGAGAGAGATTTTAAAAGAATTTCATTACAATAAAAAAACTTTTCTTTTCCTACAATCATTACAATATCACGTAACACCAACAAAATAAAACAAGCATTACAATCCCTCTAGTACAATTGAAAAATTATCCTAAACTGGGTGCAAAAATTAGTTCATCATCAATGATTTTGCACAAGATCTCTTTAGGCACCATTCATAGCTTTAAAATACTGGAAATCAAATAAAATCTTAGATTTCACAGAGTTAAACAAAATACTACTTCCAAATTACTAATCAAGTTGTGTTCAAGATTGTGCTTTCTGGTTTTATAAATAGCATTTTTTTGCTTGTCCTAACAAAAAAGTTCAGGAGTTGACACATAAATCAATGCCACAAGAAATGTCCAGCTGAGAGCCATAAATTAATGTAGCAACCAGTGTAGGGAACTTGTAATACTTGCCCTCATCACAGAAACGAAAGACCAGACTTTAAAAAGGTTTCAATAAAAAAAGGCAGTTTGGAAACCAATCTTTTAGAATTCACCCAAAACAAAGATGCATCTAGGTCTAAATCCTGCAAAACAGCAAATGCAATTGATTTCCTATTAAAACTACCTTGCCCACTCAAAAGTCTTTGTATGAATTAAAGTCTAAAAGCTGCTGTTCTGCTCTGTAAATGCAACAGCCCATGGCCTCCTTCTTCTTTAGATAAAAACAAAACAAATGTTGGAATCCAGCATAATTTGTGGCAAAAGAAATCAATTAAAATTGATTGAACCATTTCCAAAAAATCAGGAGGGTCAACATAAATAAGCCGGTGCCAAAGTAAGAAGGCTACCAAATTATTAACAATCAATGTTCGCCCTCTATATGACCTTTTTGGAAGTAAATATTTCCACTTCAGGCGACCCTTATTTTTTTATAAAATTCCTTCAAAGTTTTTTTTTATTGTCTCACTACTTAAAAACACCCCAAGGTATCTAAAACCATCTCTCCTCCAAGGTAAACCAGCTGGAGGGTTTGGTTCTCCGTTTGACCACCTCACGACTAGTATAGCCTCACTTTTGGACCAGTATATTTTTGCTGAGGAAGATTTTTCAAACAAATTCAGCACATTTATCAAACAGTTTAGATCTCTTTGACCACTAATGAAAACAAATTTTTAACCTACTTGTACAATAAGGAATTTTTAGCCCATGTAAATCTGTTTCAATTTATTTAAAAGAGGCTCTATAGCTAGAATATAAAGCATACCAGAGAGAGGGCACCCCTGCCTCATGCCTCTAAAAACGTTAAAAGGAACACATAAGTAAACATTAAACTTCAATATACTCTCAATGTCATTGTACAAAACCTTTGTCATTGATATAAAAACTGGACCAAAACAAAATCACTCTAAAACTTGCCACAAATAACTATGCTCAACACGGTCGAATGCTTTTCCCTGATCTGATTATATCAGACCAACATGCAAATTAAGCCTTTTGCAGAGATCTAAAACATCTCTAATAAAGGAAACATTATCAAATATGCATCTACCCAGATGTAAACTTCTCTCAGTCTAGTTGCCAAATTTTTGGAGAGGAATTTATAATCACTGCACAGTAACCTTACCAGTCTCCAATTCTAAATGTCATTCAAGTCCTCTTTTTTTTGGAAACAGCGTAAACACCCATCAGCTAGGCTTTCTGCCAGCACCTCCAATAAGTGTGGATCCACCTCTGACCAGAAAGACTTATAAGTCCACTGGTAGTCCATCGACTCAAGCTGCTTTGCCACACTCCATACTCTGGAGGTCTCTCTCCAGTTCCTTAAGAGTCAGAGCTTTACTGAGATCAGCATTAGCTCCTTCTGACATCTGAGGTAATTTCTCGAGAACGACACTGACAGCATTTCCATGGCTGAGTTCACTTTTGTACAGATTTTTATAAAAACCTACTGTTTTTTTCTGAATTTCAGAGGGGTTTGACAACAAGATTCCAGTTTCTGAGCATAGAGCATAAATAAATCTTCTTTGCCCATTTTTTCATTTCCAGATTTTAAAAAATTTGAACAAAGCATCTATTGACTACACACTCAAAACATGACCTGACCAGTGCTCCTTGTGTGATGGTGTTTAAAAGCTCAGATAAAGAATGTTTCACAGTAGGCTGAATTCCCTGTCCTATCAGCCATACGTTGGTGCCCATGTATACTGTCTTTGAGTTCCATAAAAAATTCTCCAAATATCAACATCTTTGTGTGCATTTCAATAATTGAATATGACACCTTTGTGAAGCAAAGTGTGGTCCAATGTGATATATATCTAGAAAGTGCTCAGTACAATTAAAATCTCCACCTAAAACTAACAAATTATCCTGATTGCAATTATATAAAACATCACTCAAAAATAAAAACCCAACAACTTTAAACTGGGCCATAATTTTCAGTAGTCTGAAAATTTACGACCTCCTCTACTTGAAAATAACTTAATACAGACAATCCATTAAACTATCTGGCCCAGTCAGATGGATTTATTAGATCACTGTGCATTTCCTGTGAAAACAAAACATCAATTATTTTCTGTTTGTTTCATATATTTGAAGTCTTCGCTTAGGTTCCCTTGCTCCTTTTACATTTAAAGAGCCCACAAAGATCTCCCCCATAAAAGAAGAAAGAGAAAACCATAAAAGACATAGCTAAGAGAAAGAAAATGCACTGAGATAGTGTTTACACATTTTTATTGCTGACGTCCTTCGATTAAACATTCTTTTTACCAAGGAATTTCCTTAACTGGAACACTTCTTGTTTAGTGAAACTTCCCTCACTCCTAAACACAGTGACTTCCTCAATAAATTGCAAATTAATAAACTCAATAAACTCCTTAATAGACACATGCCTAGCATTTTTTGTCTTTTTTAGAAAGGATTTTATATCGTCCACAGTGTAACTCTTACTGGAATACCAGTATCTGTTTGACTTGGACTCATATTGCTACTTTCCATTCTCATTGTCTATTTACTCACATGATGTTGTTTTAGTTTTCTCTTTTGTGGTGATTTAAAAGCACACTCTTCTGTTTTCATTACTAGCTCTTGATCCTTTTCTACAGATTCAGATGGCCCAACAACTGCAAACAGAGCTCTCTTCATTTGGTGACTCCATCCTCTGATCCTTCAGGTGAACAAACTCCGAGCTCGCAGAAACATTCTCTAAAACTCTGCCAACATTCTGTTCTCCAGGCTTACCTGACTGTGCATCTGTGACTCCCCCAGCTTCAACTGATAGCATGTTTTCATGGTCATTGAAGCACTACTAGTTCCTTCACCACACATTTCTTCATTTCCCTCACTGAAGACATGTTATTCCTGGCCCGGTTTCACCACATTCAAAACACTTTATGCTGTTTGTCATAGCAAAAATGACATAATTAAATTCATCATGATGAAAATTTAAAGACAGATCCAGTTCGTCTAGATTATCCTGTAAAATCATATAAGCATGCCGTCTAAATGACATGACATGTTTTAACAACAGTGATTTACACTCGTTTAGGGATCATCTTAATCTGGGAAACCAATTTCCCATACCAAGAAAGCATTCCAGACAGAGCTTAATTTGAGATAAAAGGGGGCACATTAGATAGCGCCACTTTTTTGATGGTGTAGAAAGAAAAAGAACAGAAGTGAAAATATTATTAACTACAATCCCATTTTCTACAACCTGGTTTGATAACTCCACCGTTTTAATGAACACCACTATGATGCTATTCACGCAGACACAATATTTTCATGCCTGATTAATTCTCAAACAGCCGGTATGCACTCCTCTATGCTTACAGGTGAGTCTACTTTCACCGTGTCAAGTGACCAAACTTTTCACCACTACTTGATGCAGCCATCAACAGAAGCAAAATTCCCCGGCCTGCTTTTCTGTGCACTACACGATTAGTTAAGAAATAACTTACTAACCTATCACAGGTGAAAAGTAAAATAGAGCTTTAAAATTTGTGCGTGCCACACACATTAAGTCGCTCACACTCAGCGATTAGCCCACTCACTCAGCACATGCGCACAAAGAGAGAGAAAAGCAGAAATGGAGTTTACAGGTTTCTTTTCTTTATAGTCAGTGAAAGATTGTCTAGCAAACTCACACGCAGTGAATAGTGCACAGTTGTCTGCTTTTTAAGTAGTTGGACCATTTTAATTACTCACAGTGTGTAAGCTCCCTCACCATTGTAAGCTACTGCAATATAGCACATAATATAAATGACATCAGTATGTAATAACCGGTTATGATCTTTTACTGAATCGATACCAAACTGTCCACAGCCACATTGCGTTGCATCAAAGAAACAATTAATTTTGACACCCAATGGTTCTCATTTAACCCAAATTGTCTTGGTAACCCTCAGAGCAAATGATGTCTCAGGAACTGCACTCTAGTGGTTCAGCTCTTACCTGTCAAGTAGGTCATTCAGGGTGTCTTGGAGAGGTAAAATATCAAAGCTGCAAAATCATGCTACTGTGGTGCCTCATGGCTCTTTCATATTTTTCAGAGAAAATGAAAGCAGGCAGTTATGTTATAGGCTCCGTTTTGTTATAAATATGCATACAGTGAAAATGACAGTCATATAAATATGTAGCTATATGACGCCTCAACATTTTTGGTGTCTGTTCAACATTTTTGGTGTCTGTTAAGTTGTTAATATCAGAATGAAAATAGGCAGTTCCTTATATCATGTTTTCATTTTATTGTAAAGGTAGTGAAACAACGTAGCCAGGGTGATGTAAATGACATTATAAAGTACACTGTTCCCTTTGAAGATTTACTCAACGTGTCCTCTGGAGTTTGTTTTCCATATCAAACTTGCGAAGTCTGAACTTACAAGGAAAGGATGCAAAACTGAACTTTGTGTAAAAAAAACAACGAAAGCCACAATCAGATTGGCAAATGTCTGCAGCCACGCGTCCGTTTTCATGTCTCCGTTTTCCCCCCTCCACACTGACATGGAGCAGTGTTTTAAAACCAAAACGACCTCTTCAGCATTTTCAAAATGCTCAAACGTTTTTGGGCTCAAAAACTCTGGGGTAGTGTGGAAGGAAGGCGTAACTGTAGCAAAACTTATGCGTTTTAAAACTAAAATATACTAGTGTAAACGGGGGATGAATCCTCCCACTCTATAGTACACCTGGGAGAAAAGCTGGCCCCCACCTAGAATATGGAGCTGCAGACCCTGGTCAGTCAGTTCAAGGATGTGTTCTGTGAACAGCCAGGGTGCACCACCGTCATCACCCATGAAATCTCCAGACTACAAGGAGTCAGCAGCATCTCTACCAGATACCAGAGGCTCACCGGCTGATCATATCAGAGGAGATCCAGAAGATGTTTAAGTAGGGGTTCATCACGTAGCTCTTGGTCCAGCATCTTTGTCATGGTCCCAAATTCGGATTACACTCTCCACTTCTGTAACGACTTCAGGAAGCTAAATGAGATATATAGCTTTGACGGGTACCCTATGCCTCCCTATGATGAATGAGACCAGCTCGGTGGAGCCCAATACATCAGCAGTCATCATCAGCATTAGCAGGTCCCTCCCAACTGCCTTTTCCACCCCTGGTGGCCACTGGTAGTAACATGTCCTACCCTTCGGGCTCCACGGGGCCCCCGTGACATTCCAGCAAATAATGGACATCATACTCCGACCCCATCAGAAGTATGCAGTGGCTTACCTAGATGATGAGTTGGACAATACAGCAGACTAACATCTCTTTCTATATGCTCCACAGAATCAAGTGACTGATATATATATATATTTTTTTTTTTTTTTATATATATACATCACTTTTGTTTATATGTATAAACCTAATAACTGGATTGCCCACCCTTAGCAGCAACAACTGCAATTCATAATTTGCGATAACTTGCAATTAGTGTGTTACAGTGCAGTGTAACAACGTGCCAGAGCCTTGAGCTCCAGGACCTGACCGATGGGAAATGTGCGCGATGGCGCAGTGGGTAGCACAATCGGCTCACAGCAAGAAGGTTGCTGGTTTGAGCCTCGGCTAGGTCAGTTGGCGTTTCTGTGTAGAGTTTGCATGTTCTCCCCGTGTTTGCGTGGGTTTTCTCCGGGTGCTCCGGTTTCCCCAACAAGTCCAAAGACATGCAGTATAAGTGAATTGAGTAAGCTAAATTGTCCATAGTGTATGAGTGTGAATGGGTGTGTATGGATGTTTCCAAGTGACTGGTTGCAGATTGAAGGGCATCTGCTGCGTAAAACATATGCTGGATAAGTTGGTGGTTCATTCCGCTGTGTTGACCCCAGATTAATAAAGTTAATAAAGTTCATTCCGCTGTGTTGACCCCAAAATACATCAAGGTAAGCAACTGTTTATCTGAGAGAGGAACAGAGAAAATATTCTAGTAACAAAAAACAGTGTGTATCTTATGTGAACAAAGCACATTGTCCAGTTATATGGAAAGATAATTATTATTGCTGTCTCCATAGACATATGCATTTATTTTACAAGCCTTAAATGTTATGTATTGCTTGTAGTTATGTGTAATTGAATGTCTAAAACCTAAAATAAATGTTATTTGTTTGAAAGTACAGATAAATTGTGATATATGACAAGCGATGCGCACCTCTTTCTGTGCCTCAGCACGCACCAACAGATTAAAATTTTAGCAGTTAATGGCGTGCGCTCTGAACGTTTTAATCACACTGGTGTGATTGTATGCTTCAGGGACCAGCCAAGGCCGGTCACACCTGTGTGATCGTATGCATGAAAGGGTTAAACATCATATCATTTAACAATAAATCAGATGACAGTTGTAGTGCAGCAGCAGCCCCTCCAAACGTTGATTTTATGCGTGTCTGCAGAGTTAACAGGAAAGGTGGAGGCATTGCTGCTCTGTTTAAAAATGTCTATGAGTGTAAACAAGTGTCATTTGGTGACTATTTGTGCTTTGAATATCTGAGTATAGCACTGAAGGATGCTCCACACATTTTACTGATCATTATCTACAGACCTTAAAAATATTCTCCAACTTTTATTGATGATTTTACAGAGCTGTTATCAATAGCAACCTAAAGAGAGTCTTTATGCTTTTAATGTGAAACTAGGCATTGTTAGGCAGACTTTCTTTTCAAACCTTATAAACAGCAACTTAAACAACACTTGCACACTCTTTGCAACAGTAGAGAGACTCACAACCAATGTTGGACACCCATAACATGTGGAGGTCAATTCTGGCACCTCTCCTGTTCAACCTTTTTATGCTCCCACTGAGCCAAACAACAAGAAAGAACCAAATATCTTACCACAGCTATGTTGATGACACTCAGATCTACTTTGCCGTTTTGCCTAATGACTACAGCCCCATTGACACCCTCTGCCATTGCATTGGTGAAATAAACAGTTGGGTGTGCCAAAACTTTCTTCAGTTAAACAAAGAGAAAACTGAAGTCATTGCATTTGGGAACAGCGATGAGGTTCTCAAGGTGAATGTGTACCTTGGCTCTAGGGGTCAAACAACAAAAAATAAGGTCAAGAATCTTGGTGTGATTCTGGAGTCAAATCTGAGTTTTAGTAGTTATGTCAAAGCAGTAACTAAATCAGCATACTATTATCCCAAAAACATTGCAAGAATTACATGCTTTGTTTCCATTGAGGGTAGATTACTGTAAATGGCTCCTCAATGTCCTTCCCAAAAAGACAATCAGACAGTTAATCCAGAACGCTGCTGCCAGGATTCTGACCAGAAACAGAAATTGAGAGCACATCACACCTGTCCTCAGGTCTTTACACTGGCTCCCAATTACATTCAGAATAGATTTTAAAGTATTATTACTTGTCTATAAATCACTAAATGGCCTAGGACCTCAATATATTACAGATATGCTTACTGAATACAAACCTAACTGACCACTCAGATCTTTAGGATCAAATAAATTAGAAATACCCTAGTATGCTATGTAACTCTTTATTAATTCTCTTGTTTTACCCAAGCTGGACTACTGCAATGCTGTCTTGGCAGGCCTTCCAGCCAGTGCTATCAAAACTCTGCAATTGATCCAGAATGCGGCAAAAAGACTGGTCTTTAAATAACACATCCCTCTTCTTTTGAAAGGCTTCTAATCAGTTATCACTTTCACAGAATTTTACCTTCACTGTTCTATGCTAGAATAACTCAGTACTCAATTCAACTTGGGCATTTTAAGATAGTTTAAAGTTAATGCTATCTATGTGACATACAATGTTTTATACTACTGGTTTTAATTAATTTTTTTTAAGTCATTCCATGAAATTCAGACAAATCTTGGTCCTTGGAGTCATTATGAATGTGGTTTTGAAGTGTGCCTCATTGCTTTTCATTATACATGAAGCCTGGAATGTCATTTCACATTATAATGTCATGTTTACTCTGGCGTGCATGGGGCACGTAGCTAGGCGCATTGCAGCTCAGGGAGTAGTGCTAAGTTGCTTTAAAGACTGATGGATCCTTCTTTAGCTCTTTGCCAAGAAGTTAGCAGCTGCATTAATAGGTCCTCAACAAAACATGCCACACCTTCATTCTGCTAATCAGAATGCTTTCTGTAGTGCAGCAGGAACAATGTATTTTAACATGCCTGACTGCTCCAAATGACCAGGATGTCACTGGTGTTGAAATGATAAGGACCATTAGAAAAGGCTTCATCCCAACGGCTGTTTTTCAGACTGAAATAATGTAACCGCAGTGTCATGCACTTGAAGCCATTTTTCACCACTATGATTGTACATAGCCCAGAGACCTAGAGCACATTGCTGCAAATGTCAGAGTCAATCATTGAGCATTTGATATTCACTGTCCTCTTCTGTCCTCTTCTCTTCTCTACTCTTCTCTTCTCCTCTAATCTTCTCTCCTTGCCTCGTCTCTCCTCTTCTCTTTTCATTTTGTCACTTCTCTTATTTAACCTACCCCCACACGCACCTCCCCCAAACACAACACATGCATAATAGTCCTCTGGGGGTTTGAGCAAGCAATTGTATCTGCTCTTGTGAGAAGACATGTGAAGTCATTCAAACGGTTTGTATAAATGTTAGCTGAAAACAATGTGTCTTATAAAGACAAATGCATTTAGAATGTGCCTTCTTTTACGTGCACATTTGTATGAAATTGCACTGCATATATACTACTGACCACAACATTAATGAACACATTTTATAATGCATACTTTCTTCACAACATTCTAGTCATCAAGAAGACCTATACAGTAATTGACTGTTTTAGAATGACTATTTGAGCAAACAGTATTTTACTAGAAATGTTACCTAACTATAGCCACAGCATAACAACATTTACATTAATTTACACACTAACAATGGTGTTCTGTTTAATATAAGCACATGGAGCACTTATATTGTTTGTCACTTTAATTGCTCAAGTTACAGGATGGATTCTGATTGCCACTGCATAATTTATACTGTATCTGTGTCAGAGGTTATCCTACGATAATTCCTTAACAGTGGTGTCAAAGTGTGCAACTCTGCTTTAAAGTTTATTAATTATGTCTTATTCCCTTTTCCAAAACTCATAACCAACTGCATAAATTCATATTTGCATTTTGTGTATGTGTGTGTGTGTGTGTGCGTGCGTGTAATTTTAAAATATACAGATAAATGTACATGTCATTCATTCATTTTCCTTTAGCTTAGTCCTTGATTCATCGGAGGTCACCACAGTAGAATAAACTGCCAAATATTCCGGCATATGTTTTATGCAGCAGATGCCCTTCCAGCCACAACCCAGTACTGGCAATCACCCATACACTCTCATGGCTTAAATGTACATGATAAATTATAGGACACTTAGTAAATTAAGTGTTTCACACATTTATATTGTTGACTATTTTCATTCATTCATTTATTTTATTTTCGCCTCCCTTTATTAATCAGGGGTCGCCACAGCGGAATGAACTGCCAACTTATCCAGCATATGTTTTACACAGCGGATGCCCTTCCAGCTGCAACCCATCACTGGAAAACACCCACATACTCTCATTCACACACATACACTACGGACATCTGCACCACGGACAGTTTAGCTTACCCAATTCACCTATATCGCATGTCTTTGGACTTGTGGCGGAAACCGGAGCACCCGGAAGAAACCCACGCGAATACGGGGAGAACATGCAAACTCCACACAGAAATGCCAACTGACCCAGCCGAGGCTTGAATCAGCAACCTTTTTGCTGTGAGGCGACAGTGTTAACCACTGCACCACCGCGCTGCCTGTTGATTTTTTTATAACCCTTTTTTTTAAATAGGCACTACTCTTGCTTTATAGAAAAAAACTACTTTAAATCTGCCCATAAATGACTAAGTTAGCTTTAACTGAACCTGTGAACATTTGAATACAAGCATTGGAGCCTCTGTTGAAAGGGAATACCAATGTGGCTGCTCAAATACTTATATTACCTAATGGTTTAGAACCAATGAGCAATCCGGTCATTGCAAAGATCAGTGCGGCAAACACATCTTGATGGTAACATGAAAGGTGAAGGATGTTAACTGAAGAAATTGGTTCATCCAGAGACAGTTGTCTCTTCACAATAACAAGAAACTGAATTTTTAACATACAAGACTGCTCACATAAACTTTAAATTTCATTGTTTCAAGTTATAAATAAAACATTATCTACAAAGAGGAACACGTGAGTAATAACCACCAGTTTCTGCAAGTAATGATTGTGAATATGCTTTTAATTTAATTTAACTTTGCTGCAATTGAACCTTTGTTGCAGTATTTTTCTGTCCATGCTTAAATATCCAACACATCAAGCATTCCCTGCAAAGAAAATGTATTACAAGGGCAATGGCTGCAACAATCTCCTTTTACTTATTTTCCCTCGTGGGGTTTTATGGCCGGGGTTGATGCATGTACAGCTTATGATATTCTGTAATTGGATTTTCAGAAAGCTGTTGACAAAGTCTCCCACAACTGCCTAATCCCCAATCAGCAATACAGCACCGAGCATGTTCCTATTGCTGGGTAAAAAGCAAAGGAACCATCCAGCCTAGAGATGCTACTGTAAAATTGCATAGGGGGGTGCTGTGGGTTTACTGTTTCATTTAATGAAAGACAGCACATTTTACATGGTGTTCAATAATAATAATAATAAAAGGTAAATCTTTAGGAAGCACTAGATGGTGTATCAGTATGATGCCAGTGGCACTGATACTGAAAACTAACTATTCGGCCCCAAAGGCTGATTGTAGTTATCAGTGGCTATGTTTACATGGACATCAGTAATCGAATTATTTGCCTTTATCTGAATAAAACAATAATATGATTAAGGTGTTTACGTTAGTTGCTTTTTGAATGTTCCTTTCATGATACTGTTTTACATTTTATAGCACATAATTCACTATCCACTTTTCCTCTGGAGTTTCATGTAATTTTTGGTGTTTCACTTTTAATTTGTCGACTTTAACTGCAGTTTGGCACTTTCACTTTCATTCAAGAACATTTCATGCTTCCCCCCGTGACAAATGAGATATTGGATGTGAGTATAAATTGCTGGAAGAGTGTTGTTTTAATGGAATTTGATAGCGCACACCATATGGGAAAAACCCTCCGCATTTGTGATGTAGGGGTTTGTGGTCCTTCACAGACTCAGTAGGTGCAGAGAATAGTGTCAAACAGCCGTGTGTGTATAGACTATCCTGTCGCAAAAATGCAGCAAAAATCAAATGCAGTGTTTACATGTTTGTACTGCACTTCAATAATGCAAGTAAAATAGGAATACTCCACGTCATAATCCGATTAGTTTGATTATGACCTTAATCTAATTAAATTAATCAAAAATCGCTTTTTACATGGTAGACTCTTAATCAGAGGTACTCAGTGTAAAATAAAAAATTAAAAAATTTAAATAAAACTTACAAAACTATGCTTGTAGCATCATGCTAGAAATACAGTATAATCATAATCACTATATTGATTCAAGCTATCGTAATTCCACAGATAGTGTGGTATTGACAATGTACAGTTTAAAAAAAACATTAGCAATTTTTGTCACAGTTTATTTTGCTATGAATTAATTGTTTGTGATACTACATGACTATGTACATCTTTACTGATCAGAGATGACTGAAATAGCTAATGCTCACAAGATTTAAAAGTGTTTGTTTTTTGTAAAATGTTATTGCAATTTCTGTCACATAAATGTAAAGCAGATACTTTGGACATAATATTTCTTGCAGCTAACTTCAGCATATCATGCTAGTCGCCCCCGCTGCAGGAACTGGAGTGGGCAGTGAGTCTTGCTGAGGAAAGCGCTCAGGGGACGTAGTCAATGAGGCCATTTGCAAATCGCCTCTTTTTCTAGGTAACTTAGCTGCAGTTTCCAAGAGAGGCCATTTTCAAAAGGGAGAGACAAGATCTGTGGGTGGTATGTGTTTCAACTGGGTTTCAGCAGGCTGAAAAAATGGCGGTTCAGATGCACCATTCAGCTATCTCACTCATGTCAGCCAGCTATCTTTCATCACAGCCTCTTTCACATTACCAACATTTAAATGTTCAAACGTTTTTTTAAATTATGTATAAAAATTCAAGACAAAGCAGTACCTGATCCCAGTCTAGGCAATAAAGGGATTTGCATTGTTTGCTTGATTACAGGCATTTATTTAAAGCAAGGCACTCTCTTTCAGCTCTCTGGAGTTATTGTCCAGAATAACTAAACAGGCCATGGGTGGGAGGGGAGAGGACTCTTTAACCTTGAAGCGTTCATGTAAAGAATGCTCTCTGTTTCTCTCTGCCACACTCTCAAGTCTACTTTAAGTCTTTAAGGGTAAAGAGTGCACTTTCCTATCGCAGCTTTCAGAAGTCCTTGGTGAGGTTGTAATGCTAGAGCAAAGAAGGTCTCCTAGCCAACTCCATTACAGGCTAAGCCTCGGAATTCCTTTATTTCAGAGCTTAGAAATATGAACATATCTTGCCATGTCTTATGTCTCACCTGCAGGCAACCTACATATACTGTATGTCTTTTAGAAGCGCCTCAGTTGCTTGAGGTAAAACGTACCCAAAGAGCAGGAGAAGGGTATAGTCTGCATCTTAATTTGCACAGCCCTAACACAAACTAATGTAATTTGCTTTTGTTTGGAAAGCAAATGCCCTGTCTCTAACCAGAATCCCCCTTTTCCACTTATCTGACTGCTATCCTCACCCTACAAACAAACCAACAAGAACCTTCTACTTGTTGAAACAAAATCAAACAACCTCTTTTAAACATTTTCCTTAACTCTCCAACAAATTTATCTCAGCGCTAATCAGTGTGCTCGGAATCCTTTTATCATTGACACTAGTCTTCCATGAAAGCAGCCAGCTCCATGCAGGGGAGAGTGCAAGCAAAAGACAATAATAGAGATAGCAGGCAATGTGAACAGCACTGGAGATGTTTGTGATGGGGAAAGAATAACACAAAATAGAGGCTCGCTTATTACCCATGAGGCCTGCAGGTTGACACAGAACCAAGGTCAGAGCCACAAAATGGACATCATAGGTGATAGAAGTGACAACTGCATGAATGCTGAGACAGCCAGAGTTTCAGAGCTGCTGATTTGAACAGAAGAGAATGACTGACTGCTGTGCTGCTTATTTTGCACAAGTTCCCACATCACCCAAGCCAGCATAAAAGCACAACGGCAGGCTTAGAAGTCATTGTCCTTTTTAAAAACATTTTTAAACAGTTAAACCGTTTTGACAGATTATCCCCCCTCCCCCCCTCCTTTCTTTAGTTTAAAAAAGGAGAACTCAGCCAAGCTCATCATTGGGTGGTTCAGGCATACAATTGCTCCAGATTGTCTTTTCAGTCTGCAGTAGGATGAGATTAGGGATCGTCTCCGCCTGCGGTGAACTTACTGATCGACATGTAAGTCTAACAAGAAAACAGTCCAGCTGTGGACATTTGGGGGAAAGCAGCGAGAGCCCACACAAAGAAAGAGAGAGATATAAATAGGAGCTATGTGTCAGGCCTTGCAATTGCAGACTGACTTGAGAGTGAGTTAATATTTTATTGCCTGTCACACAAATAGCCACGGACACATAACATCAAGCTGAGAAGTCCTCCTACTGAATCTACCCACATATTTTGCTTGCTGATCCGTGAAGTGGTGAGAACAACTGCTCAAATGAACCATTCCAAAAGAGCAAAGGAAGAACTCAGAAAAAGATAAATCATTCTCGGACAATAAGTATTGATTCTAGCACAATAGAAAATGTTCTGTAAATCACAAACACAAGCAAGTAATAAAAAGACAATATGAAGATAATATGTAGTCAGCTGGACATTATCACAAAATAAACTTATGGTTATCAGAAAGTAGTGCTAGTTTTAGTTATTTGAATGAGTTTTTTATCTGAGGTGCCGTTTACACTAGTGTGTTTTTGTTTTAAAATGAAAATGCTCCTCATCCAGACTGGCATTTTTATTGCGTTTTAGGAGAAAACAATAACCCTCTACAACATACAGCTAAAATGCATGATACATGACCGTTCATGTTTACTGTATGCACATATTTTGCCGGCATCCACACTTGCAGTCTATCAAGATATGCAATGATCATGTGAGAGGAGCTTGACAAATTAGGAAAGAGTCACTCTTGTTGTTAATGTCTTCAATCTGGCAACCTGCATTTGCATAAAGTCATAGGACAAGGCAGTGGGTGAAAAAAAACAAAAAAACACCCACTCTCCAGTGTTTTGAATTTGGACTGCAATGGCTAGTTCAACCTCTTCCACCTTTAAGTACTTCCAGGAACTGTGCAATAAATATTTTTGACAACTGATTGTCAATCATTTTCAAAAATTCAAACCTTCATTTCCTAAAGCAAACAGCTTTTTTCTTTAGATTTAGTTAAACACCTGCCTATAACAAACACTGTAGTAAGCAGTACTATTCCACTCAATTTCTTCAACTGGCACTAGGGAATCAATAGACATTTTATAAAAACTATAATTTTGTTCTATAATTGTGATGTCAATAAAAACCTAGAACAACAATAATGTTGGCATTGATGTTCATAATGGTTTTACATTTTGCTTTTTTCGGGTATTTAACTTTACAGGTTTACATTAATCCAAGGTCAAAAACACATTCTTACAATCAACCAAGTTTCAAATAATTTGTTTGAATATTCATTCATCTCCCTTATTTGTTCTGATTGTTCAGATGGATCACTTCATTGTGATTAGTTTAATGCTTAGTATGTGTCAAAAAAAGAGCATAACAATTACCCTTTTGGACAGATTGGAGCAGCTAATGCCATGACCCAATGGTTAGAAAGTTGAACCTGGGATTCAAAGATCACAGGCTAGAGTCCTGGTACTAGCAGGAATTATTGGTGGGAAGAGTGAATAAATATCCACCTCAATACCATGGTTGAGGTGATTCCCTTCAGTAAGACACCGAACCCTCAACTGCTCATGGGTGTAAATTGTGTCTGCTAAAATGCATAAATGTAATGTTATATCAATTTGGTGAAACTGACTCAAATTATGACATAACATCCTTTATTAGAATTTTTTTTTTTTTTGAGGATGACCAGCAAGACTTACTCTTGCACAAAGTTGCGGAGGAATTTGAAGTAAACTTTTGTTGCTAGATATGTAGTTAATGCAAGATTCTGTGTAAACAGCCAATGTAATGCTAACACATGAAAAATACTAAAGTAATTTAAAAAGTATAGTTTTTTAAAACATATTGAAATCTAGCTGGCCTCACAGTGGCGCAGTGGGTAGCACGTTCGCCTCACAGCAAGAAGGTCGCTGGTTCGAGCCTCGGCTGGGCCAGTTGGCGTTTCTGTGTGGAGTTTGCATGTTCTCCCTGTGTTGGCGTGGGTTTCCTCCGGGTGCTCCGGTTTCCCCCACAAGTCCAAAGACATGCGGTACAGGTGAATTGGGTAGGCTAAATTGTCCGTAGTGTATGAGTGTGAATGGTTGTGTATGGATGTTTCCCAGAGATGGGTTGCAGCTGGAAGGGCATCCGCTGCGTAAAACATATGCTGGATAAGTTGGCGGTTCATTCCGCTGTGGCGACCCCAGATTAATAAAGGGACTAAGCCGAAATGAAAATGAATGAATGAAATCTAGCTATCATAGGCCTACTGTATGTATTAGCACTTTGTTAACACTTTGTTATTGATTGCTATGGCATATCTATCATGAACTATAATGTCATAATTATCTCATAACCGATAAAAAGATTAGGATTTCATATTTATATTGGATATATTTATCAATATTAGTTTTATATTACATAATATTTATATATTATTTACATTTTCTACTGATATTTGATTTTACAAATAAAGGTGATACCCCACACCTAATAGTTTAATTGTCTTTGTATGCTTTTTGGACCCTCAAATCATAAAATTAGACCTGTTTTAATAATTGTTGTCATATGACAATGAAAATGGTAAAATCTCAGCTTTAATTAGTATTTTTGCACATAGTCAGGATAATTATGCTTCAGATTTGTTGCCGTTTGAAATATAGGTTTTCTTTAAATTGGAATTTCTCAAAAAGATAATTTCTAAGTCTGAAATGAAGCAAATATTTAAAACTCGATCAAGGTTATATTTCCACAGATTGCTCTTTACACTGTGCCAAATGATATTTATGTCAAAACAGTGAATCACAAAAAATACTTTAGCTGGGTTTTCACAGAGAGGGTCAAATATGTTTATGTAAATGTTTTATGTACATATGTGTGACTGAAATTGGATTTAAAGACTGCTTGAGCTGGCTTTTTAAAACTAATTTATACTGTTCTCTTAGGTCCACTTATGATGCTCACATGGTTTTATATTGAAAAACATTAAAATCATTAAGCATTTTTTACCCTGGTTTTAAGCCTGGTTCAAGAAATGGTCGAGTTTTATTGGCAAGCCGCATTGAAGACTTGGAAGAAAACACCCAATGTTATGAATGAATAACCGATTTACATAGTAATACACATGGTGTACATTTTGCAATATTTAAGAACATATGTGTTGCTCAATCCAGTTAAGTGCCATAATGTTATTTCCCTGTACCATGCACAAATCAGTGGGCAGGGCTACATAATTAGGAGTTCATATACTTCCTAAGAGGCAGCATTTAACCCATTCGCACATTCATATGAAAGTGAAAGCTGAACCAGAATAAATGTATTATTTCAACAATAAATGCTTTTTCTCAACATAATGGTGACAACACAAACCAGCTACCATGGTTGACAGTGAGACAAAGGAGACATGGTTCACACGTACCCAATGAAGAGGATAGGTTGGCATTATGTAAACATGTTATGGATCCATGTAGATCAGTTATGGAAATAAATCCTCATGAGGACAGAATTAATGATCAATTAATATTATTATGCACTTTCATTTTTAAAAATGTGGAACATAGAAAGTAATATTTGCTAAAGCCTAATAGATGCACTTTCATCATTTTATTGTTTACTGCAAGCACTGAAACAAAAAGCAGGGGAGACATGGCATGTCAAAGCAGAACTGAAGAGAATGTGAGTTGTCTTTAGCATAAACTATGCTCTGAAGTTACACTAAAAGCTTGGAAAATATACGTTTAATGTGTTATTTGTAGCTAGCTGATGAAAGACTGCATTCTACGCATGAATCATGAATTTATCATTCATCGTATTAAATATTCAACATATTTCGCTATTTCTGGCCTACATACAGCCTTGGCAGGTGTTGGGGAAGAAATAGAAAAATGTGGTTATCTTGTCAATATTCAGTCAAACCAAAATTATATTCTGACAGCAAACTACAGGCTGTCAATGCAGATATGGGTAAAAAACAAAATACTGATATTTGTTAAATATTTTCATGCAGTTACCATTGTAGCCACTACCTTTCTATCTAAGTTATCTGAAATGATCACTATAGTAAACAGATATGTTCTCATCTTCTCTAATGATGTCATTCTCCAGCAAGGCAATGGTTGAAACACTCTCAGTGGCTTTGGGTTCAGTAGGATCACTTAGGGATCTTAATAAGTCACTTCGATCTTAATAAATCTTGACTGGGTCAAGAGACATGTGAGATGTGTGTTCTCTACACAGAGGCTGGTAAAAGCTTGCCAAAATCATGTTCTACAATATACTTGGCACGAGAAAGACTTGGGATCTGAAAGCCTGTCCTAATTTTGCATACTCCATTTAAGTCGATCTGACCTTTTGTCATCTTTTGAGACTTTGCTCTCCCTCATTCCAAAAAGCCAGTACAAGGACAATAGGAGGGTCCTGGTGCACCAGAGCAGATTACATAAAAATAGGAAGACTGTTTTCAATTCCCAGAGAACAGCTAAAGCTCACAGAATGTTAAATGTAGTTAAAGATGTCAGTCTGACCTTCAGAAGCACAACAGAGCTGAAACACAGAACTAACCTGCTCACAATACTTTAAGTTATTTATGTTTTTATTTATATTTTTTAAGTGTAAGTATAGCAAACTATGTTTGAATGTAGTCAGGTATGTGAGAGTGAGGAGTGCTACATTACTTTATGCATTCCAAACATTTAAGTTGTGTGCTTAGTTTGATTAAATAATTATATGATAGTACATAGGTAGTACATAGTTCGTACGTACGTAACAGGTCCCAAACTGTCACGGTACAGTGGTCACATTTTGGTTTATGCGCTCCGACGATGAATAGAGTCAGTCCAGATGTGCCAGTCACTGGATTTAGGCAGAAAAGACCACAGCAGTGCAACAACTTACCATGCCATTCACAAAGAACAAGTCTTTGCATTTGTAAAGGCTAGACGCAGCACTCAGAACTGGTTACGCCATTTTGCCACTTGCTACCATAAACAGAAGCTCGTAACTCTAGTTCTGCCTCAGAGTTCTTCTGATTGGTCCACTGGAAGTGAAATTAATGAACATCTTAAGTTCTGTGTCATCTTGTGCAAACATAAGTCAGCCTGACTTCCTTTAAACACACACAAGACTAGCAGGTGTTGTCCACTGCAGAATTTTCATTAAAAGAGATTTCAATTTTGAAGCTTACTGAATACACATTGTTTGTTTTTCTGTTTAAGGAGGGGGATTTCTTTTTTATTATTATGTTTATTTTGTACTTTTACATCACAAGAAGCTCTTTAGTTATGTAGCTGATTGTGACAAAACACTTCTGGCCCGTTCAAAAAAAAAAAAAAAGCACTGATCGAACCTGACTTCGAATCCGAGGTACAGACTGAACCGTGACTTCAGCATACCATGACACCCCTAATAATATAAATGTAAGGAACAAAAAAAAAAATCAAGACAAGTAAACCAAAAACATTTAAATCTTGAAAACTTGCAACAGAAGTTCCAAACACAGAGAATTTAATGACTTAAAACACAAAATAAAAATAAAAGCGACACATGAAAGTTAAAAAGAACGAATGAGGGGAAAAGTAGAGACAGGAATTGAACTAGAATGCAAATTAAAGACAGACTACTTCAAGGAGCAAACAGACAGATCTTGACAGAAATAACAAACTGATTACAAATGAAATGAGAACTTGCTGATAGATAAAAACTTCTGATATTTGACATTCATTTATGTGACCGCAAATAACATTATATACCCAATTTAATTTGTCTACCTCAAAACTGATTTGTTTTAATATAATATATTTTTCGCCTTTGTTTGCAATAACCTCAGAAGTATAGAGTTAATACATGGTAAGAATTTTGCCCTGCATGATAAACTGATCAACTGGATGAAACAATTATTTATTTTGTCCTCTCTCCCTGAACTATTCTGTGAATCTTAAAAAGTCTATTTTTTTCCCCTCAAAACTGTTTTTCTAACCGTACTGCTATGTTGCTACTATCACAAATGCTATTTTTCATGCCACAGCTGTGACACGAGTGATAAATATTTTAATAATTCATGTTCATTTGTATGATTGTGCACAGCAGTAGTGTGTCATAAGCTTTTACCATAAACCATCTGCAGCTTAGCACTGCACAGACATGTTTTTCAAAGTATACATGAAATTTTATGTGTTGTATTTTTGTATTTCTCCATTCTGTTTAGTTGTGATTTTATGGTCACTGGTGCATTCTTGTTATATCATCATGCTAATATCATCTTCAATAATTACAAGGGCAAGAACTGTCATTTGTTGAATTCTGCCTCAAACTGATTTAGGGAAAAAATTATTTCTCAAAACATGGTCCCATGGAAAAAAGAAAGAGATAAGAAGAAGAAGAAGAACAATGCAGTGCCTCACCAAGATCATCATTTGGACACTGTCAAAATGTCCCTTTGGTTGAAAATGGTCACAGCACTACTTTGGCTGGATATACAATGGATGCAGCATGTCAACAACAGAGTTGAAAGCCGCTGTTATATCAAACAACATCTGCGAGAACCAGTGATTCTGGGATAAATAAGACACAGGTTCCCTTCTTATTCTCCTCAGGTTTCCTTTGATATACCTATTAAACATTCATTGTGTTTTATTTGCCTTCAAGTGAGTGAAGTGTTTGTTATCCCCTGTCCTCCCAAAGCTATCTTGCAGGATCTCTCCAGAGCTCAATTCTTGGAACAGATAGCAGTGATGAATTTTGTAATGTTCTGCGAGAAATAAAGCCTTGATTAAACTGGATTTCATAACACTGCCCACCACCATCTCACTCGACAGGATGATGTCATTGTTACTGTGTAATGGGGCGGGCTGTGAGAGCATGTCGCTTTGGCAAGGGCAGTCATTCAGGATCAAGGACAGTGGCAAAACAATCTATTGGTGAAGTGAGTAAGTTATGGAAGACTTAACTGCTGTGAACTATACTGTGCCCCTTATTGAAAAGAATCACATGGGTTAAGTCCACACCATGTGACTGCCTTGATACCTCTTTGGGACCTCAAATCTGAACCTGTCTGCATTGCATGGTAACTACTGTGGAATCCCTTAACAAATTCACTGGTGGACATCCACCCCTGGAGACTGTGAACAATGTCTCTGTATGAAGCCTTTTCATCAGATTGCTCTGCATTTATCTTCACTTATTTTTTTGCCACATGGTGCCATACTGTTATTATCATTATTAATAATAATAATAATAGTGATAATATGTCCTACCTTTTCTTCATTTTTATGCCTTACTTTTATTATTTGTCATTATATATTATGTGTTGCATGTTCTCCCCGTGTTGGCGTGGGTTTCCTCTGGGTGCTCCGGTTTCCCCCACAAGTCCAAAGACATGCGGTACAGGTGAATTGGGTAAGCTAAATTGTCCGTAGTGTATGTGTGTGAATGAGAGTGTGTGGATGTTTCCCAGTGATGGGTTGCAGTTGGAAGGGCATCCGCTGCGTAAAACATATGCTGGATAAGTTGGCGGTTCATTCCGCTGTGGCGACCCCAGATTAATAAAGGGACTAAGCCGAAATGAAAATGAATGAATGAATGAATATTATGTGTATCATTTTACGGAAATTAAATGAATAATTTGATCTTCATATTTTCTGAAGGTAAATAACAAGAGAGAAAAAAAACGGTCTACATAAAGTAAACACTAAAGAAAAGAAATTGTTCTAAGTGGAAAAGCACAGCGTTTGCATTGTCATCCTTTTGATCCCAACAGTCAAGAGTGGATGAACTATTTTAATGCTAAAATTCTAGTCTGCCTTAGTAAGAACCTGCTCCTCAATTTCATTGCAGATTTGTTTAAAACTAAAGCAAAATTTGACAGATGATTTCCCAAAGATTAAACCTAAAAGACAATTTCCAGACATGATACATTATCGATATTTATTTAAATGTACATTCATTCATTTTCCTTCGGCTTAGTCCCTTTATCCATCAGGGGTTGCCACAGTGGAATGAACTGCCAACTTATCCAGCATATGTTTTACACAGCGGATGCCCTTCCAGCTGCAACCCAGTACCGGGAAACATCTATACACACTCATTCACACACACACTATGGACAATTTAGTTTATTCAATTCACCTATAGCACATGTCTTTGGACTGTGGGGGAAAATAGAGCACCCGGTTGAAACCCACACGAACATGGGGAGAACATGCAAACTCCACACAGAAATGCCAACTGACCCAGCCGGGACTCGAACCAGCGACTTTCTTGCTGTGAGGAGACAGTGCTTATCACTGAGCCCCCGTGTCGCCCTATTTAAATGTACAAATGATCTAAATGAATTAATCAGTCTTGCACTGCTTACCGCTTTGGCTGCAATACACACAGCTGTCTCCAGGTGGCACTTCCCAAAATGGCAGATCAGCAACACATCAGAGATACACTAGCATATTTAAACTGACAGATGATCCACTGGAATGGTGGAAATCTCAGACATATGGGTACTCTTTTCTGTCCAAGCTGACATGAAGGTATTTGTGTTTCAGACATCCCATCTCTACTGAAAGCTTTTGCGAGTTTCTACTCAGATCAGCTTTCATTTCATTTGCCTCGCCTGAAATGTAGATGAGAGTAGGTGGCTGCAGTAAGTGGAGGGCTCAAAAAAGACATTTGAAGTCGTAAACTTACTGAATCTTGTTGTTTTGCTGCCTGCGAACATCAGCAATAGAGAAGATCGCATTCGATCTAGATGCAGACAAAGTACATGCATTTGAAATACCACTGTTTTTACCTTACACAACAAGAAATGTCTCAAGATTTTAATTCTAGAATAATTAATTAAGACAATAGCAATGGGCTATAGGTGAATTGAATAAACTAAATTGGCCATAGTCTATGTGTGTGAATGAGCGTGTATGGATGTTTCCCAGTACTGGGTTGCAGTTGGAAAGGCATACGCTGTGTAAAACATATGCTGGATACATTGGCGGTTCATTCTGCTGTGGTGACCCCTAAAAATAAAGAGACTAAGCCGAAGGAAAATGAATGAATTAATAAAGTCAATAGCAAGTTGCTTTTGTGTGACACTGGTCATAACAAATGTTTGTTGTGTTTTTGCTCGCATGTAAATCTAAAAAAGTTAAAATAAGTAATGGACTAGTAAATATATAATTTGCCAGTCTCATTCAATAAGCATTAAGCTGTGTCATCAGCCAGATTGTGCTTTTGGTGAGTGCAGTCGGTGGAGAGCTACTGATCCTGACTGTTCAATCTGATGCAGCTGCCTCACCGTCGAAATAGTTTTTTTTTTGGCACAGGTCAGCATGACATCAGAGCAAGGCAGACGCAAGGCGGACACATTTCTAACCGGCAACCACCAGTGATCAGTTCTGAACAGATTTTGTTAATCTAAAACGAGCCTACTATTGGCTGCTTTTTAACACAGTGTTTGAAATCTCTCTGAAAGGGTTCAAGGAAGCATTTGAAAACATTGTCAATCAGTTAAACTTTCAGCGGTTTGATTGCTTACACTCAAAGATCTGCACAGTTCAGTTGATAGATGTGACTTTAATATGCTCTCATATCCGTGTAAATACAGGGTGAAGCAAGTAAATTGTTGAAAATTCTGAGATTCACAATCACAGAGATTTCTGTTGAGCTCCTGAACACGGCTAATCAACTCATAACTTGCTCTCTCATTGGCTACAGCTCATCACTGTATCTGATCCCATGTGGAGTAAAGTCAGTCGACTGCTCTGGAATGTTTAGCATGCTAGATATTGGATTTTCATCTGTGAGGTGTCAGCAACGATTCAGCAAGCTTCTCTGATGTGTTGTTTAGTATTTTACACATAAAGATCGCTGAGTGCCCGCAGATTCATTGGCCGTAGTGTATAAGTATGAATGTGAGAGTGTAGGGAGAGTGTTTCCCAGTACTGGGTTGTGGCTGGTAGGGCATCCGTTGCGTGAAACATATGCTGGATAAGTTGGCAGTTCATTCCGCTGTGGCGACCCCTGATTAATAAAGTGACTAAGCTGAAGGAAAATGAATGAATGAA
>CAIGQW010054354.1:945466-998340 GCA_903798125.1 Danio choprae
TATATAATCTGTGCTAAGAAGCTATAGTTGCAGTGGCACATTTAAAGAAATAACTGCTTGGACATTCTTTAAACACCAAATCAAGGTCTCTGCCACAATGCTCCTCATACGATTTAGTTTCATAGCAAACAGTCTTTGCAGAAGTGTAACTGAGGCTCTGTGTTATCAGCTGAACAGACTGACACACTTAAAGGCCCCCAGGGCCTAAACTGTTATGGTCATGTGACTGCATGAGTCTCCAGAAAGGAACAAGGAAACATCACATGCACAAGCAGAGAGTTTGCATTGCATTTCATAGAGGTACAGGTAAAACTAATATTCTAATATTTAAAATAAATGTGTGAGATTTTATTTTATTCAACGCAAAAGAATGGGATTGTAGGATGTGTGTTGGATTTATTTTGAATGATGAAAACCACCAAAATGGATGGAATTAATTAACATAATTCAGTAAAATGATAACTAACCACAAATAATCACCTCAGGTTATGATTTTACACAGCTGTAGAAGGGAGAAGGTAATATTGATACTAAACCAGTAAAATAAAGAACAAAATACTTGTATAAAACTAAGCTTTCTACTTGTGCTTACATCTAGCCTTTTGTGTGTGTTCAGTGTTAATTCAGAATTTTGATTTAGTCTTAGTCTTTTGACTAAAATATATATATATTTTTTTTTTAATTTTACAATGAACTTCTTACAATAAAAACACAATGGAGTTCAATGCATTGTCCTTTATTCGTCAAGTAACAGTGTTTACATTTTAACATTCTTAAAAAAAATCGGATTCATTCACAACATGTAATTGAAACATTTATTTCAGTTTGCTTTTTTGTAGCTCAACAATTAAACAAACAAACAAATTGTTATGTTAAATTAGAACTGACAATCTCTGTTGAAGGCATTTGCCCCCAGCCTTCCCCATCATTCTCCCTCTCTTCTCAGATGGGATGGCGGGACAAATCAAAGGTTTGAGCATCTCTGGTCTCGGGTAACATTTCACTTGAAGGGGTGTTCATAAGATTGTCATGACACCTTCATAATCATGACACATGCCATCAATATGAAAAAAAATTAAATAATAAAATATTATGCATGCTTATGACAACTTGTCATTAAGTGTCATTCACTCAGTTATGTCCTTTTAAGTACAAAGATGACATTGTGTTGTCTTGTTATGACAACTTGAATCTTTCTAAAAAGATCTATCATAAACATGATTGGCATGAGGCCATTATAACTGAAATATAATTGAATTATGAGACATGTTAATATATGCAAATCACATATCTATAATAAAAGTTCAAGTATAAATTTTAAAGGTATAAACTATGCCAAATATGCAACAACTTTTCCTACCATTGCTATGCTGACAACAACCAATTCTACCTCTCATTCCAACCAAACGATCTGATGATTTCTGGCCGGATAGAAGCATGTCTGACAAATTAATGAAGGACCACCACCTTCAACTCAATATCCACAAAACTGAACTGTTGGTAATCCTGGCAAGCACAATGGTTAACCACAATGTCACCATACAGCTTGGCACTTTGACAATAACTCCTTTCAGGACAGTCAGGAACCTAGGAGTGGTTTTTGATGATCAGCTGAAATTTACAGACGAGATTGTGGCAACTGCCTGTTCATGCAGATTTGCTCTATATAACATCAGGAAGATTAGATCTTTCCTATCAGAACATGCTGTTGAACTGCTTGTCCAAGCTCTTTTCCTGTCCAGGTTAGACAATTGCAATGCTCCCTTGGCTGACCTCCCAACTAACACCATCAAGCCTCTGCAGCTGAGTAAGATGCAGCAGTGAGAGTGTTCTTTAACAAATACAAAAAAAAAAGAGTCACACCTTTATCCATCAGTCTACACTGGCTGCCAATCGCATCTCGAATCAAATTCAAGGTGCTGACACTCACCTACAAAACAACTGCTGGCTCTGCACCCATTTACTTGAGCCCACTACTTCAGGTTTATATGCCTAACAGGACTCTGCACTTGGCTACAGAACATCACCTTGTGGTACAATCCCAAAGGGCAGAAAATCTAATGCAAGGATATTGACCTTTAATGTTCAATCTGACAGAATGACTTCTATCATTCATTCATTCTTTTTCCTTCGGCTTAGTCCCTTTATTCATAAGGGATTGCCACAGTGGAATGAACCACCAACTTATCCAGCATATGTTTTTAACAGCAAATGCTGCAACCCAGCACTGGAAAACATCCATACACACTCATTCACACACATACACTACGGCCAAATTAGTTAATTCAATTCACCTATACCGCATGTCTTTGAACTGTGGGGTAAACCGGAGCACTTGGAGGAAACCCATGCGAACATGGGGAGAACATGCAAACTCCACAAAGAAATGCCAACTCACCTAACTGGGACTCGAACCAGCGACCTTCTTGCTGTGAGGCGACAGTGCTAACCACTGAACCACTGTGTCGCCTCATATGTTTCATCAGTACTTAATTTGCCTTACAACAATTCTGAGTGTGCTCTACACAGGTGAGTGGACTTGACAAAGTGCCTGTAGGACATACTTTCTCCTCCATATGATCATATGAAACTTGAGACTTGTCATAGCATTTATATACTGCAACAACGATCATTTGTATTGCTTCTTTTATTCTCATTTGTAAGTCAGTAAGTAAATTTGTAAGTCCTGAAAACACCAAATTTGTCAGGATGGTCCCAAATGTCTCCCCCAACACTCACAGCATGTACACAGCATAGATGACGCTATAAGGAGTAGTTTTGCATATATATTTTATTTTTTGCAACCACACAAGTTACAATAAAAAATATATATTTTTTCTAATATTCTTGTAGTCAAGTTTTGAAAATTCCATCTTTTTATTTTTTTTTGTCATGCATAAAACTATTCCACAATTTGAGTTTCTTGATCAGCCTGCTTTTTAAAACTTTGTATATGCCGTATTTTGTACATGTCATCTAGAAACCTTGATGAAAAAGGGTGCTTTCATGCTATCACTTTTGGTGTGCACCCGGGTTTGTTTCGATCAATTGTCTAATGTTACCACTGCTTTCTGAACTTCTGTATGCACCCACAAATGGTAACTGAGTCCACCTGAAAGGGTGGTTTGGGATGTGCTTCTTGTGAACTTTTTAACGGCTCATTTCAGATCACAAAAATGAGATGCAATTACTTACATATGAGTTGGACAAACGGCCTCACGGTGGCACAGTGGGTAGCACAATCGCCTCACAGCAAGAAGGTCGCTGGTTTGAGCCTCGGCTGGGTCAGTTGGCATTTCTGTGTGGAGTTTGCATGTTCTCCCCTATTGGCGTGGGTTTCCTCCGGGTGCTCCGGTTTCCCCCACAAGTCCAAAGACATGCGGAACAGGTGAATTGGGTAAGCTAAATTGTCCGCAGTGTATAAGTGTTTATGGATGTTTCCTAGTGATGGGTTGCAGCTGAAAGGGCATCCGCTGTGTAAAACATATGCTGGATAAGTTGGCGGTTCATTCCGCTGTGGTGATCCCGGATTAATAAAGGGACTAAGCCGAAAATAAAATAAATGAATGAATGAATGAGTTGGACAAACATTGCATTCATGCATTTACTAACTTTAGGCTTTTCTGAGATGCATAACTGACATGCTGGAAACAGAGACAACATAACGTTAAAGCAGAAAATTACTCTCTTCTGGAATACATCGTTTAATAAGTTTATGGACCAATTTCTGCCAAATTAATTGACTTATCTTTAATTAGTCAAACCATTAAAAAGACATATGTTGTTAATTATTTTATTAGTGTCTATATATTAAACATGCCAAATTTTGTATAAATTTGTCAAACCGATCAAAACAAATACATTTTTTTCCCCAATACAAAATGTCACTACAACCTGTTTACATACCAGTGTTGTCCAACAGAGGACAAATTCTTTCAGATAACAAATTTTAAACTAGTGTTTTGTCAGTGTGGATAACCTAATGGTTCTATTCCTGTCACAAAGTTCTTTGCTGAACTCGCTCCCCTCCCTCTATGTCGTGTGTCTTGTCACCTGTTAACTGACTTATCAACAAAAGTATGAAAAAAAGGAAATAAATTCTATACAAAATTAAATGCTCTTTGCCTAAAATTTGTAACGTTCATTCATAAAGTTTAATAAAGCCTAAAACAATATTTTAATCAGTTTCCAAATAAATTTGTGATCTCCAAAATAATTTTACATTTAATTAAAAAATCAATTCAGTAAAGCAAAATCAGAAAATAATTGTCAAGTTGTTGGACATGACAGCTGTACAAGAAAGTATATACAGTGACAGACAATAGCATAACCAACAAATTAATTACAAAGGGGTGGAGCCAATAAAAAACTATGGTAACTAACTAAGGGAAACTAAGGAAACTGGGGAAAGCTAACCTGATGGGGGGTCAGGAGGCACCAGTGGGTCAGACGGCCTCGGTAGGTCAGAAGGCTTTAGGTCAGGAGGCACCGGCAGGTCAGACAACCACAGTGGATCAGAAGACTCTAGGATGTCACACAACTCTGGCAGCACTGCGAGGTCACACAGCTTTGGGAGGTCACACGGCTCTGGTAACCATTTGTGGGACTTGTATGGTGGCGCTGGCCATTCGTGGGACTTCGTGGCGGCTCTGGAAGCCACTTGTGGGACTCAGGCAGATCTGATGCCCATTCGGGGGATTCAGGTAGATCTGGCATCTATTCTGGAAACTCTAGTGACTTTGGTGCCTTTTCAGGGGATTTAGGTGCTATAGTGATGGCGACCACCGAACGTGCTGGAATGCCATTGAGTGCCACATGTGCCAGCACACCAACAGCAGCCATTTGTGGGGAAATGGAGGAAATGGAGGAGCCCTCCGTGCTGAATTGCTGCTGGAAGTGCATGGGTGTGGTAGTGCATCTCCTCACTCCCGCTCCTTGCTGCACCCTGCAAAAATGTTTTTGAAATTTTCTTCTCCTCAAACTCCCCAACTGTAAATGGAGAACCGCTGAAATATAAAACAAAAGTTAATGTACTGCTCCAGCATCCTGTTAGGGTCATCCTCAGGCAGGGCATAACTTATGTGGCGGTCCAGACCACTCCAGAAAAGGTCCGTCAGCGCTTCCTCGCTCTGAAAAACGAGGTGGTTGTACTCCACAAATTCTTCCACGTACTTCTCCACAGGGCAACCATTCTGATAGGTGCAGCAGAGCTGGGTTACTGGGTCAGGTTTGGCTGCTGGATCCATTTACGGTCTGTAGTTCTGTCACATCTGGCGTTGAGTGCAGGGAATAAATAAATTCATTAAGCTGTTCAAAAATAGTTAAGTTGAGAGGTTATATATAGTGACACAGACAATAGGATAATGAGCAGATTAAAAACAAGGGGCTGGAGACAATAATCAACCATGGTAAGTAACAAGGGAAACTAATGCCAAGTTTAGACTGCACAATTTTCAAAGTAGTTGCGTCACAGAAGTTTCCACATTGCATTCAATCGCTGCTGTGTTTACAATGCAAGATGGATCAGCGACAGGGGGTTTCATACCACAAGACTTTACAATAGGAAGAATCACCGACAACTTTGTCTCTGTCCCAAACTACGACTTACACCCAAACACATGTGAGAAGTGACATGGAAACAATGTGAGGTCACATAGTATATCTTGTGTTATCAGCTACATAATGAGAAAGAAGCATTAAGTGGGGTAAATGTACTGATTTTGCTCACCTGGCTTTTAAAGGCAATTTCTCTCCAAGTTTTCTTTTTTAACCCGGTTGTGCTATTGCTCAGATAACAAGTCAAACAGACATCGGTGCTCCTGCCAAATTTCCACTAGTTTTTCATCAATTTCTTGGGTCCAAACATACCAAAAAGAAGCCCTTTTCCCAACTGAAGCCATGCTTGTTGATATTGTAGTCTATACCCTTATAACTCCTCCCCCAACTTCCCGCTGGCCTGGATGCTGCTCTATTATTGGCTGTAGGTAATCGCAGATGTTATTTTCAATCAGAATTGCCAACAGGTCCAGATATTTAGCATGCCAAATATCTCACGGGTGTCGATGACTCATCTGAGATTCTCTCAGATCACATCTTTGATAGTTCACACTGTGTGATTGTTACTCAAGTGAACAAGTACTGTGATTTCAGGCATTTGTCTGTGATTTCTCAAAACTTGTTGGTAAGTCAAAATCGTGCAGTCTGAACTCAGTATAAGGAAACTGGGGAAAGCTAACATGACAGGGAGTGACAAGAATAGAAAAAGAACAGAAATAAACACTAAAATAAGACAGGGACTGTAACAACTCCATATATTGCAATAATTTTAAGAGACAGCATTATTTGTTTATTGTTATATACTCAACAAAATAATTTTCCATGGCCAGACTCTTAAATATTGATTTTGTCTAAAAAGAGACTCTCACCCGTTATACTTACTGTATTGTGCACTACAGAAGAAGGGCATCAAACATTAGTCAATATTCAGCCGCAATGACTTCTGGGACTTCTAGTTCTGTGCTCAATATGCATTCAATACATCCTCGATATCAAGAACACATCTCACGCGTGCTCTGTTCTTACCGTCTTAAGAATTGGAACTGAGGTTTGGCAGTTGATGATGACGTTACATGAGAACACATAGACACAAGAACACTTAAGAATGCATATTGAGAAACAGCAATAGTCAGCCGCAGCAGTTTGTTTTCTATGCGTTACTAAGCAAGAACTCAACCAGTCATTACTTTAGAGCTTATCAGACTGTAAAATGCGGGATATGCAGATTTTAAATTTACTCACTGCCACCCCGAAGGAGGCATATGGTATGTTTAAATTGTGCCTTTTGTTAATTTATCATGATTATTGCCGAATATGTTTGTAATTTGAGGTAACACATGTAGACTGCTGAGTAGTGTGCTTAATTTGACAAACTACCCCACCAAGAAAAAAAAAATTTTGGATGGCATTTCTTAACTCCTAACATCTCTAGTTAACACACTCAATGCATTTTTTTTTCAACACATGCCATAATTTCTAAAATATCAGCCTCTACCAAATGGTTGATATGTCGGTTTATGGTAAAAGTACCGGACCTAATACATATACTATAAACAAATTTGAAAATGTGAAGTGCAAGACCAATTTGTTAAAAAACATATTCAAAATAAAACATTTTTGAATACTAAAGCACCTTTTTTTTTTAAAATATGCCATAAAATATTTCAGATTCTCATTTAACATGCTTTCTTGTTTTTTTTAACAATAAAACCATAATCAAGTGTAGTAGTGCAACAGGATGTTTGTTTGATTTTATTTTATTTTTTGTACACCAACAATGCTGTGTGTATAAGCCATTATTTAAAACAGTCATTCTTTAAATGACTTTAACAGTCATTATTTAAAACAGTAAAAACATGGTCAACCGTTTCGTAGAGAGGCAGTCAAAGGGTTAAGATAAACTTTTGAAAACAAAGGTGTGCCTGCAAACAATGGGTCTTGTGGTTCATTATATCCTTCCCTGATGTTACAAGCGCTAATCATATGAGAATTATTTTGTGGTTTATTCCATTTTAATGTTGTGCACAAGAAAATGATATATAACAAAAACCTCATTCTGTATTCTTTCCTTATTTTCCACATCATCTCCCATCAATATTTTTTATTCTAAGTGATACTTGATTTCATTATGACTACACAAAATGAAAGCAAGCCTGTTACAGTTTTGAATGTCTTAAAGTAATTAAAGTTGTTTCCACATTATAATCACAAAATATGTGATTGAACCTTAGCATCTTGAATGGACCAAATATATCATAGGATGCTGCAAAGTAAACTTTACAACAGTCTGCAGTTGAATAAACATACATAGAAATTGTTGTACTGCTCAGTTTAAATTATCAGTGGTGTAGATGTACACCGACACACTGCACTGAAACGAGTGAAGTACAAACCTTATTTTCCAAAAATGTGCAGTGTGTCATTTGACTGCTAAACTATTATGAAAGCATTTGCATATGTTCTTCTACAGACATGGCTACTGAGAATGCACGTTTTATTTTCATGTAGCATCCCACAGTTTGCCACAGGTGGTCACGTGCCACAAACAAAGCAAAAAAGGTTTTCAGCTTCAGTTTTTTTATATATTTATTTATATATTTTTCACACAAAGTCCACAAGGTGGCGTAAGGAAATTTGTTTTCTGTTGTTTTTTTATTTGTTTGTTTTTTCTGTTATAAAATATACAAATCACACTTAAATATTTAAATATATTTAAAAAAGTTAAATTTAGCAAAATTTGTGCAAAGACATTGCTTCAAATCTATATTCGGATTTTTGATTGTGTGTTTGTGTGTGTAGGTATGCTTTCACTTATGTTACATACTTTGTTCTTTGTCAAATTTGAACCTTTATAAATATAAGCTTTACTTGGACGTGCTGTGCAGCATGATTGCATCATTCCAGTTGAATGCTGCATTTTCCCTAAACCAGGGGTGTCCAAACTTGGTCCTGGAGGGCCGGTGTCCTGCAGATTTTAGCTCCAACTTGCCTCAACACACCTGCAGGGATGTTTCTAGAAAACCTAGTAAGAGGTTAATTAGCTAGCCCAGGTGGGTCTGATTAGGGTTGAAACTAAACTTTGCAGGACACCGGCCCTCCAGGACCGAGTTTGGACACCCCTGCCCTAAACAAATAGATGGCAGCATTTTTCTTTTGTTTATCTTTTGCACATATAAAATGATGGATATTTGGCGTGTTTTATTACAGTGTGTTCTGTATTTCTGTTGTTGCTAAATATTGCTATTTAGAAAGCAATTTTTTACATATTATGTATGTATTTTTTTATTATTATTTGTGTATTCCTTGCCGCTATACAATCACCATTATCAGATTGTAAGATTCAAGGTGACACTTTGCAAAGTGTTAAATACCTCAGCAGAGTCTACATGTCTTGCTGTCGATGTATGTGTGATATTGGTGTCTATATTCTAACCAGCCTTTGGTCGTGTGCTCAGGTCCAATAAATGTGAAGGTCTAATTGACCGTCGTTCATCGAACACAAGAAAAGTCACATTGGTGCTATGACCTGTTGGCTTTTTTTATCAAAATACTTTCTAAAGCAACCCAGGTATTCCTTGTCATTTTTATTTTGAGGTGAGGTGGACAAACAATCTTGATCAGAGACTGTAGTTATATAAACTGGGCGTTAACTATTTAGCTGCATTTCAAGAGTCCTGCATCCATATTTTTTTCTCTTTCCTTGTAGTTATATAAGAGTTAAATTCATAAAATAGAGTGACATGGTGGCTCAGTGTTTAGCACTGTCACAGCAAGAAGGTCACTAGTTCGAGTCCCGGCTGGGTCAGTTGGCATTTCTGTGTGGAGTTTGCATGTTCTCGCCGTGTTGGCGTGGGTTTCCTCCGGGTGCTCCGGTTTCCCCCACAGTTCAAAGACATGCTATAGGTGAATTGAATAAACTAAATTGGCCGTAGTGTATGAGTGTGTATGGATGTTTCCCAATACTGGGTTGCAGCTGGAAGGGCATGCGCTGTGTAAAACATGTGTTGGATAAGTTGGCAGTTCATTCTGCTATGGCGACCCCTGATGAATAAAGGTACTAAGCCGAAGGAAAATGAATGAATTAAATTTATACATTTTCGGATTTATAGTAAGCAGTAGTTTTTCTGGTAGAATTTTTTTGTTGTTGTATCATTTTGCTTACCATTTGCATTTACTGATTTTCACAATGAGTGGCTGTGAGGATTTTTATACTCCAGTCTGTGGAGGCAGTATGGGGTTTATTGAAAACTAACAGATAGCTGATACTATAACAATAGTTTTGACAATAGCCCTGGTGTTACTTCAGGTGGCTGCTCCTCCGGTGATTCAAAAGTTACTGAGTCAACTTCAAACATTGAATTATTGAATTATTGAGTCTTTCTCCAAACATGTCACAGATCTTATATGATTCAGAGGTGAGAGCTCTGACATTATAGAGTTAGGAGAATGGATAGATGTGATGAAAGACCACATTAGATGTAGTAACTTAAAAACAGACCAGCAAGCAGAGATCATCCTGACACATCTGAGAGGCAGAGCTAAGGATGTGGTGAAATTCTTTGAGTTAGGGATTAAGGGAGTAAAGCAAGATGGTGATTATCACAGGTACATAAGTTACTCAAATGTTTATAAGACAATGCCCATCTAAAAAATAGAACTAAAATAGAATCAACAATATTGTCACCTTTAGCAAATACAGAATCCCAACAGTTCAGAGCAATGAAGTCTTTAGCATTAGAATGCATTTTGGGCTTGCTGGAAAAAGTCCTACTGTAGGAGTCAGTCCACAAAACACTAAGTCCAAACACAGGGCAGAAAACAACTCTGACCAAAATAAAATGTCTGAACGATGTGTTGTGTGTTCCAGCATTAATCATTCTGATCTCACACATTGCTGTAATAAAAAGCTTTGGTTCCAGTGTCACTCTCATAATCAGTCTTGCATTGACTGTCCAGAAAGTGTGACTTCTCTCCGCTCTGCAGTTGGGAAACTAGAAGATCTGCACTCAGGGGAGGACAGTGTTGTATGTTGTATGATACTGCCTCTGTGTTTAATCTTTCTATTTCTGTAGTCTTCTGACAAAACTCTAAATTACACATCGGTTGCCAAGATCTGACTATTGTCTATTTTATACATCTGCCACAGTTTGGTGTAACCCTCAATTAAATGCCGTGGTTGACAAATGGCATGTACAATAATTGAGTCTACTGAGCAATGCTTGTTGGAGCACAATTTTGAATTACAAAAAGTCTCTGACAATTATGTTGTTATAATTGGATGTGGTGGCCTGCCAATCCCTAAAATTAAGTACGAACTTAAGCTATAAGTCTATTCTTGTAAAATGATCATTCCAGTGCTAGTTGTTCCTGGACAAATTGATGCTTTTATTCTAGGAAGTAATGCTCTGAAGTGGTTGATGCAGAAGATGAAGTACACTGATGGTTACTGGAAACCCAGTTAACCCCAAAAGATGCTGATTGCCACCAATTTTTATCTCTTCTCTGAAATGTTGAACGATGGAAGGGAGAAGTACCTGATAAAGTCAGCACAGCTAAGTTGAGAGAGAAAGAGAGAGAGAGAGAGAGAGAGAGAGAGAGAGAGAGAGTAATGTTGGAATAATGTCATGAGCATCTCGCTTGGGCTGAACTTCCTGTGTCTACAGTTATCTGCACAGTCATAGTTAAACCTACACATTGTGAATTTGGTCCCGAGAATATGTTAATTGGAAGAGTGTAGGGGACACCTATGTGGGGCAGTGAATGGGTCCCTTTTAAAGTGATAAATCGCACAGGTAGCATGATTGTCCTTAAAAATAACACATTTCTTTTATTTGTTTCCACCTGCATAGCATTAGAAGAACTGGCTAAATCTGAATTCATGAAATGTAATGTTCAGCACCCTCAAGGTTTGCAGAGGGTGCACAGACTAGGGATGAAAAACGAGATCTTCTAAATGCATTTGGATTACAGGATTTGGATCTGGATGCATGTGAGCTTTCACAGGTGTAAAAAATAAGCTTCTGCAGCTTGTAGAAATGTATCAGTCAACCTTCAACTATGATAAGATGGACTGTGGAGAAGCTACCAACTTTGTCTACAGGATACACTTGGTAGACAAGAAGCCATTCCATCTCCCTTACCATTGTGTAGCACCTAGCCACTATGACAAACTTTGCACTGCCTTAAATGACATGGAGGGAAAAGGCATCATTTGTAAGTCACAGAGTGATTATGCATCCCCATTCGTATGGAAAAAGAATGGACACCTACATATTTGTATCTAACTTAGGTGGCTAAATGCGAGGACGGTAAAGGACACCCACTCGCAGCCCTGGGAGGCAGTGTATTTTGTTGTTGTTTTTCACCATGGATTTGATGTCAGGCTTTTATAGTATTCCTTTATATGAAGAGCACAAGAAATACAAAGTGTTTTCCTCTGCTTTTGGCCTGCACAAGTCCTTTATGAGGATGATGATGTCCATCTTCGGGGACAAAATTTTCACTAGCCTTCTCTGCTACTTGGATGACCTAATGTGAAAAGGTTGCTATTGAACATGTAGAGCTGGTTTTATCATGCCTAGCTAAACACAACTTAAGGCAGGCACCAAAAAGTGCAAGTTTCACTTTTTCATGGTTCACACCAAAACTTAGACAGCTTCGTCAGGCCAAAGAGGATGCCTACAGGAGTGGGGACAGGGTCCTGTACAATCAGGCCAGGAACACACTGACAAAGGAGATTGGTGTGGCTAAGAAGAGCTATGCCAAAAAGCTGGAAAACCAGTTTTCTGCCAACGACCCTGCAACAGTGTGGAAAGGCCTGAAGGACATAACTAACTACAAGACACCATCCCCCAGCATTGACGGCAATAAAGATCTTGCAAACGAGCTGAATATGTTCTATTGTAGATTTGAGACAGCCGACCAGACACCTCACACCCGCCATAACCATCTCTCTACACAGCCATCAACACCTCCATCCATCCCCCTCTCCCCCCCTGCACTTCACATCAGTGAGGATAATGTGCGTCAGATCTTCAGGAAATAGAAGAGAAGGAAAGCACCAGGCCCAGACGGTGTCTCACCAGCCTGTCTGAGAACCTGCGCTGACCAGCTGGCCTCCATTTTCTCACAGATCTTCAACAGATCACTGGAACAGTGCACGGTTCCAGCCTGCTTTAAGCGTTCCACGATCATCCCAATCCCGAAGAAACCAAAGATCTCAGGACTCAATGACTACAGACCTGTGGCCTTAACATCTGTGGCCATGAAGTCATTTGAAAGACTGGTGCTAGCGTATCTGAAGGACATCACTGGACCTTTGCTGGACACTCTGCAGTTTGGCTATAGAGCAAACCGGTCTGTGGATGATGCAGTCAACATGGGACTACATTATACCCTACAACATCTAGACAAACCAGGGAACTACGCAAGGATTCTGTTCGTGGACTTCAGTTCTGCCTTCAACACCATTGTCCCATCATTGCTCGAGTACAAACTGACCCAGCTCTCTGTTCCTAGCTCTGTCTGTCAATGGATCACCAGCTTTCTGACAGATAGACAACAGCTAGTCAGAACGGGCAAAATTACATCCGACAGCCGCACCATCAGCACTGGCGCCCCCCAGGGATGTGTCCTCTCCCCACTACTCTTTTCTTTATACACCAACGACTGCACTGCAAAAGACCCCTCCATTAAGCTCCTGAAGTTTGCAGATGACACTACTGTTATCGGCCTCATCCGGAACGGCGACGAGTCTGCATACCGACAGGAGGTGGAGCGGCTGGCTTTATGGTGCAGATGCAATAACCTGGAGCTGAACACGCTCAAAACGGTGGAGATGATAGTGGACTTTAGAAGAACCCGCTCGGCACTCCCCCCACTCACCATCATGGACAGCACTGTGGCTGCAGTAGAGTCATTCAGGTTCCTGGGCACCACCATCTCTCAGGATCTGAAGTGGGACATTCACATAGACTCTATTGTGAAGAAAGCCCAGCAGAGACTGTACTTCCTCCGTCAGCTGAGGAAGTTCAACCTGCCCCAGGAGCTGCTCGTACAGTTCTACTCAGCGGTCATCCAATCCATCCTCTGCACTTCAATCACCGTCTGGTTTGGCTCAGCTGCCAAAACCGACCTCCGCAGACTACAGAGAATAGTCCGGACAGCTGAACGAATCACTGGCACTACCCTTCGTACACTTCAAGAACTGTACTCTTCCAGAGTGAGTAAAAGGGCTTACAAAATCACTCTGGACCCCTCACACCCAGCGCACTTCCTGTTTGAACTGTTACCGTCTGGTCGGCACTACAGAGCACCAAGCACAAAAACAGCCAGACACAGGAAAAGTTTCTTTCCTCAGGCCATCTACCTCATGAACAGTTAAATACTCTACTACAGTGCAATAAACATGTGCAATACTTTCTCATACGCACTCGTACACAGCACCTTATAACAATTTACAGTGCAATACTTTCTCATACGCACTCGTACACAGCACCTTATAACAATTTACAGTGGAATACTTTTTCTACGCAGTCGTACACAGCATCTTATAACTTGTCTGTACATACAATTCACCTTCCAGAGCTTTTTGACTGATTGCATCTCTGTTTAATGTTTGTTGTGTTTTTCATATTTATTTCATATTGTCACTGGTCACTTTATGTACACTGGAAGCTTCGGTAGCCAAAACAAATTCCTTGTGTGTGTAAGCACACTTGGCAATAAAACCCATTCTGATTCTGATTCTGTTTCTCAGGAGATCTGTTAAGTTCTTGGGTTGTTGTGACTGAGGAGGGTGTACAAACAGACTCAAAAGTAAAGGTGATCAATGACATTCAAGCTGTTGACTTGATAAAGGTAGATAGTGTAACTCCTTCCCACGAACAGATTAGGTCTTTCCTTGGTAATTTTTTTTTTACTTTCAGCATTTCATCAAGAATTGTTCTGCAAAAGCCAAACCCATGTTCAATCTCTTATCAGTACAAGCACAAGATAGTATTTAGAGGCAGAGAAAACTTGCAAGAAAGTCAGCTAACGTGTTGAGGCTTTCACCCAAAGATAAGACAGATGAGTGCCAGATTGCTTTTGGGGCCCTAAAGCCAGACCTAATACACAGTGCCACTCTGGCTCACCCTGATTTTAACCAGGCATTCATTCTAACTGTAGATGCTTCATTTGATGACATATTTGCTGTGCTATCGCAAGTGCCTCCAAAAGAGAAAGTAGCATGCCCTGTTGCTTTTGCAATTAAAACCCTCTCCAAATCCCAAATGAACTATTCAGCACACATGTTTCAGTTTTTGGCTATGAAATAGGCCATTTGTGACAAATTTAGCTACTGGTTAAAGGGGAGATATTTTACAGCATGGTCTGATAACAATCAATTGACTTGCATTTTAGCTAAACCCAGATTGGACACATGTGAACAGTGATGGGTGGCAAAGCTCGCTGCATATGACTTTGACCTAAAACATGTTCCTGTTACGAAAAACAGTGTTGCAGATGCCTTTAGCAGAGAGCCATTTGTGAAATCTTGTGTGAGTCTTAAAGGAGCCATACATTTCCCTTTTGGATGAGGTTAATGGTGTGGTAACAGGAACTGTGCAGGATGGCTTCTGTGTAAATAACCAGTGCCAAAAAGTTCACACTGTTAATGAGGGTGAATCTAAGAAACAATTGCAAGGTGGTATGGATAACTCACCTCCCAGTTCCTTTGATGCTGCAGAAGTTTCTGCTTCCCTGAATGCCCACTGTGGTGATGGGCCCAACTTGTTGCCCCTAGATTGCCCAACATTACTTTCTAGTTGAAGACCTTTCTGTTGCAATGTCTCTCACCAGACTTGATAATCTCCAAGCACAGGACAGCGTGGTTAGCAGAGTCTTAAACTATGTTCTGAGAAGAAGACATCTTACTAAGAGTGAGAGAGTGAGGGAGCCCTTCTCTGTAAGAAAGCTTTCGAAGCACTGGAAAAAGCTGAAAATCTTTAATGGAGTAATGCTGAACAGTTCTCAGGGAAAGCAGTAGATGTTCTAGTGGGGACTGATAATTTTTTAAAGCTGGCACATGCCTTTCCCTGTCAAAACCAATCAGGTTGTTCCCTGTCTGCCAAACAGGTTGCATGTCACCTCTGGGATGATTTATTTTGTGTCTACAGGGTCCCTACAGGGTCCCTGTGAATCCATTTAGACCAGGGGGCCAATAAAAACTTACTTGAGATTGCTGGCATTCAAAAGTCGTACGCCGCACCCTGTACCACCCCATGGGGATGGGAATAGTGCAACGGATCAGCAGGATGCTCTGGAACATGATAAGAGTTCATCCAGTTAAATCCAAAGCCAGGTGACCACAGCTTCTACAAGCTTCTACAACCTCATTTTCCATCATTTGAGTTTGTTATATTAGCAATTGATATAATTGAACATCATGCGTGCTTACCTAATTGTAACTCCATGTCTTTTTTTGTTTAAGATGTGTCTATATGTCTACAATGGTGTCTATATTTTATCCAGCCTTTCGTCGTGTGCTCAGATGTTTGCTTATGTTGCATACTTCGTTCTAGAGGTCTGCGCGGGTCACATATTTTAGTCCCACTCCCGCAAGGTTTTATTCCACACCCGACCGATCCTGCCGTATATTCAGCCTTTGTTCACCCGCTGCCCGCCCTGCCCCTTTTTCTACCCGCCCGACCGTTCACGCTAAATTTAGATCTGGTTTCCAAAAGCTCACGTTTAAATTGGGAACTACCAAAAGAGAGAGAAAACAGATAAAGCTGTAGGTTGTGCAAAGATTGCGTCTATGACTCATAAAAAAGGCTCCTATACATCAGACTTGCCTGATGTGGGTTTCCTAACAGTAAACTGACCATTTTTAAAGCAAGCTGAAGGACAGCACATCTTCACTTTGCTCTCCCATGTTGGTAAACGCACTGAGGACTGTTATGCAGATGATGCACATACAGACTGTGCGAAAAATAAAAAGCTGGTGCAGAAAGCTGGTCATGCGTTGATCATGTGTAACAGTCATGAGCTCTGGCTGTAACGGTGCTCAATAAGAATGAGGAAATCACAGATAAGCTGTTCCGAAATAAAGTCGGGACTGGGGAGTGCTATATTGTTAGACCGCCTGCTCCCATTCAAATTACACCAGAGTTATCGACTAGTACCATGTTTTATTTGGAAATTTATTCCCATGCCGCAAGAAATCTGGTCGGGTCGGAACAGCCACAGGAATGCAGACCTCTACTTTTGTTCTGTGTAAAACAAACTTTTATCAATATGAGTTATACTTGGACGTGTTGTACTGCGTGATTGCATAATTCCAGTTGAATGCAGCATTTTCCCTAAACAAATTGTAGGGGATCAATGTACGTTGAAAGATCGAGCAGGGATTTATTAGCTCATTTCAAGGTAACAGATCTTGAAAATTCGACTCAATTGAGTCAGAATGAATCAGATTAAAAGCTTTACACTTTATCTACCATTTGTCCAGCAAATAGAAGACATTGTATTCTACCAATCTTATTTTTATTATTTTCGTGGCCCACGATAATAACATAACAGTATTGAGTTAAATTTTAGCAAGGTAACAACATCTACAGCTCAAGGTCAATGACTTAGAAGCACATAAACATGAACACAGTTCTTACAAAATGAAACAAATATTTATTGAGCTACACTATGATTCATGAAACTAACTACTTAATAAGCAAACAACAAACAAATGCACACACACACACACATTCACACATACACACAGAGGCAGTTCTGAGGATGCAAAATGAGTTGACAACCCTCCCAAATTAATTCTAGTACTTATTACTATATCTTAGAATCACACCTGAGAAACCACGAAAGCAGAGATTTGGCTCATCTTTAACTGCTTAAGATCAATTTGCACCAGATCAGCAAGAGACAACATTTGTTTGTGTTACTTGCGCATTTTCTGGAAGTCTTGAGTTTCCCTTGCCTGGCTGGCCATGGGGAAACACGACACTCCTAATTGGTTGGTGACTCGGCTTCAGTGACGTCCTTGGGATTCACTCGCTTGTGAGTGGAGGTTGTCCTGGGTTAACGGGGGACAGACTCTGCTGAGAGTCAGTTTGCGGAAGGTCTGGTGGTTTTGGCTGTGCCAAGACTTTAAGAGGTTGCATGGAAAGTTCATGGTAACCCAATCGTGTGGCAGTGCGGTGTCCGAGCAGGCAAAAGAGGGCAAAGAGCAGCAGCAAGCACAAGCAAGCTAATGCAAAAAGCAAAGTTTTACTGTTGCAGTAAATTTTTAAGTGATCTGGTTTGGTCCATCCCCATGGCACTGTCTTCCAATAAGTGATTGCCATGAAGGGCGGGGCCACGCCCCGTACCGTCGTACTCAGGATCAATCATTAACAGACTGCTTGTTAATTTCACTGGTGAAATATCTTGTAAGTTTGTGACTATATAACATCAAATGTTACAAGACAAAAACTGTTAGTACTACAAGTTTTCCATTTACACCAATGTATTGCAAATGTCCCTAGCTTTCGTTTAGTACCAGAGATCATACGTTTCAAACACATACAGATGGTTTCATCTGCTATGAGGGTTAAAAACACATTGATTGACTTGGTTGGTAACAAAGGTTGCAATAAACACAAAGTATGTAAAGAAAACTATGGCATATTATTCAAAGATGCATCTGCCTTAATTGTAACACTTCAAGTGATTGTCTTTCATTCATATGCATTAATGCCAGAGATCCTTTGTCTCTACGCAAGTGTGCGTCCAACAGGATGTACCATGTAACGAGCACATGACCCTGGAGTCTCGTGAGGCAATTAGTTAGGCTTCCTGTTAAAAGGCTTGTAAAGCACCATTGTTAGGTGATTAAATAAAATTTGGTAAAGGGTCCCCAGAACATCTGCGGACCAAGTATTGGTCAAAATAGTAAAAACCAATTGGCTTTTTGTTACCCGTGATAAAGCCCTTTGAGCCAGTTCTAAATGACTGAGACCAGACAATGTGGCGCTTGACCAAGATTTCAGATTTGGACTGGTTTTGATCACTGCAATATGTCAGTGAGTTCCTTCAAAATATATAGAAGCATTTCCCTTTTGTTTATCTTTTGCGCAAATAAAATGATGAACATTAAGTGTGTTTTTATTAGAGTGTGTTTTGTATTGCTGCTTGTGCTAAATATTGCTATTTAGAAAGCAAATCCCCAAAGAGCAAATTCATTGATGTGCAGCTCCACAAGTCCCAAACCAAGCAAGCCAGTGGTGACAGTGGTGAGGAACAAACTTCACCAATTGACAAAGGTGAGGGAAAAAAACCTTAAGAAAAAACAGGCTGATTTGGGCACTACCATTTCTCTTCTGGTCAAACTTTTTGTGCAGAACTGCAGTCTAGGCACCGGAGGCTGGAGAAAGCTGGACGTCCATCGTGGAGAAGCTGCAGCTCTGAGTAGGTCACAAGTGGGTGTTTAGGCGAGTCCACAGGATAAATGCGGAGACTCATCTGGTTTTTCAGGAATCAGTCTCACACTCTTCACTCCTCCATGACCACCACAGCATCTGCTCCGGATACGGCCTGGTCCAGGATTATAGAGACTTCGGGATAAGAAGAAACATAATTTTTGAAGATGAGGACTGAACTGAAAATCCATTAAGGTTTAGACATTGTTTTAGGTTTTACATGTGAGGTTTTAATGTCCAATAAGCAAGACTTCAGTTTTTTTGGAATTTAGTAATAAGAAGTTTTTAGTCATCCAATTTTTTATATTAGCTATACAATTTGTTAATTTCGTAAAATGCTCTAAATCCAGATTGGAATTTCTCAAATATTGTTTCTCTGTAGGAAGAAACATAGTTAAGCAGATACAGCTTTTTCTAGTATCTTAGATAGAAAAGGCAAGTTTGAAATCGGTCTATACTTTACTAATTATTTGCGATCAAGCTGTGTTTTTTAGTAAGAGGCTTAATAACAGCTAGTTACATTTTTTTAGGCACATATCCTAAAAGTAGGTGTGACCAGCTGAAACAGAAAGTTAGGACAGATGATGCACCCAAGCAGCAGTTCTCATAACACTCAGCTCACAGAAATCACACTGCAACCTAAAAAACACACACACAAAAAATAAAGTGACCAAGTCACCACAAAATCCAAGCCATGTTTTTCCATCGCCATCCACACAGTGCAGGAAACCCAGTGGCCACTGGTGGTATAAAGCAAATTCACAATAGAACCTACATAAGAAAAAAAAAACAATTAACAAAGAGAAATACAAATTATACAATCTCTGGTCAAACATAATTGACAACCCAAGTCCTACTCTCCTCAAATTTCTCATTCACATACAAAAAATGTCAAAAGGAAAGAAATGCAATAACAAAAATATTAATGTAGGTCTAAAGTAAATGGCAACCGTGCATCCCTAAAAAGGGAAAACACAATCCATTACAACAAAGAAACTAACAATATAAAATTACAAACAAAATAAAACTCAAATTAAAATTTAAATAAAAACCCTTTTTGTTTTAAACAATAAAATGATCCATAATTTTCCACTCTGACATCAGTAGGCAACGATCCAGTGACAGCACTAAAATAAAAAGATAATATAATTAAAACATAATACTAAAAACAATTTGTCAAAATAACAAAAACACTACTTTTTAAAATGAGCTCAAAATGAAGACCTTGCAGTATTTATCCTGATGTCTGCTTATCAGCTACCCCTCGCGTGAAGTGTCGACTGCTACAATGTCAGTTTATGCAGGCATTAAAGACAGTAATATCAGCAAAAAAAGATAGAACGCGCCTCTCACAAATAAACTCACTACCTACCAGCCTCAACATGCTGCGACCAACATGCAAAGAACACAGAAGCAAAAGGGCAAACAACCTTTGTGACTCGCTTATTGTCACAATCACCAGAGAATCATTCCATCGAGGAATACGTTAAAGACTTCATACAGGTAGCCAATTTGTCCTCAATGGACGACTTGTGTTTGAACATTTTCTTTCGTGGTGGATTGTCTGAGCCATTATACTCTGAAATGCTATTGCACAAGCCTGACTGGTCACTGGAACATTATTTTGAACTGCAACTTAGTGTGTCCTCCTTCACTGTGGGCGAGGTGGAGGAGACCCCTAAATGTTTTTTTGGGGGGGTGCAGTGCACAGCAAGACCAGCTGGGAACTGACCCACTGGGGTTATCTGAACTGCCAGTGCCTCCTGAACCTGAACCTCCAGACCCACTAGGGTGGTTTAAACTGCCAGTGTCTCCTGAACCTAAGCCTCCTGACCCACTGCGGTTATCTGAACTGCCAGTGCCTCCTGAACCTGAATCTCCAGACCCACTGGGGTGGTTTAAACTGCCAGTGTCTGCTGGTCCAAAGCCTTCTGACCCACTGGGGTTATCGGATCCATCAGTGCCTTCTGAACCTGAACCCCCAGACCTACCACAGCTCCATGCTCCAGCTCCTCCGCAGCTGTAGCTCCACGCTCCAGGCCCTCTGCAGCTCCATGCTCCATGTTCTACTCTGCTGCACGGACCTGGCCCTTTGTCTCTCCCTTTGTTCCACCTCACTCTACCTCCCTCACTTTAAAACTGTCATTGCTGAGTCTTGTTTGGTTACCCTGCAACATTACAAAGCATTCTTCTAGTCTTGTCTTTCCATGTCTGCCCCTTGTCTTGTTCTCTCGTTTAAGTTGTCTGCTGCCTGTTTCGACCATTTTGCCTGTGACCTGACTATGCTTCTGGATTTGCCTGTATGTACCCGTTTACCCGTTGACCATTGCCTGTACGACTACTCTTTAATAAAGCTGCACGTGGATCCTCAACTCCATTGTCAACATCCATACATTACGCTTCTATATCGCTGAGCACTCTTGAACTTGTCATTAATTTACATTGCAACCAAGAAATAAAGTGTCTGCAAATAAATGGTCAAACAACAATACTTCCTCATGTGGCGCTAAGCCTGCTGGGACTTGTAATGCCCAAACATCATCTTATTACATAAGGATGAATTCAAAATGTTAATATCAGTTTCAGAAACTTCTGAAAACTGTTTTAATAATTTGGTTGGTATAGGATCTTACATAGATGTAGTTGATCTGGAGTAATTTATCAGTTTAGACAGTTCTTCTTCACCTACTGCTGAAATGGATAAAGTCCCCCTAATCAACAGTGTCTATTTGTGTATTCCTTGCCACAATACAATCACCATCATACAATTTAAGATGCAAGGTGACGCTTTTTAAAGTGTACAATAAAATGCAGCATAGTCTGCATGTCTTGCTTTCGATGTGTGCGCGTAATTGGGGTTTATATTCTAACCAGATTTTGAACGTGTGCGCAGGTCCAATAACTGTGAAACTCTGATTGACCGTCCACCTGCTGTCGTTCATTTGACACAACAGTCACATATATATTTTCCCATTTTCATTTTTGCATCCTACATGAACACCACTTTACAAATGTTAGAATTTTACAACAAATACATTTTGTGAATACCCTCACCAAAATCCTTAATCAAATTTTTAAAACAACTAAAATAAATAAACATTTTTTTCTGAAACGATTACATTTATTCATTTTAGTTTTTTGGGGGGATTTATTTTAGGATTTTGGTGAGAGTCGTGATGAACCTGCACTGAATTTTCTTTTGGTTGAAAGGTATTTATTTATTTATTTATTTATTTAATGTTTTGAATATATGTGTCCCATTCTTAGTTATCTATAATCTTTAATTATGTCTTGTTTATATAAAAATTGCCTTAAGATTTTGGCCGCTAGGAAAAAAGCCTATATTAAGTTTAGATTATTATTATTATTATTATTGTTGTTGTTGTTGTTGTTATATTTGTGGTGTGAAATGTTTTAAGCTTGTCCACTTTCTATCAAATTCAGAAGTGGTTGGAAACGCATTCTACCAGAATTTTCTGGCAGCAGAGTATATTATTGGTGTGGTGGCGAGACGTGCAAAACAAAGTTACAATTCTGAAAAGAAATTAACCAATTACAAAACGCAAAAGCAAATCTATAAAACAAAAAGCAAATTCAGAAACCATTATAATAAGTCAGAAAGATAAATAGAAAACAAAACAGCAAGTCCGAAAACACAATTACAAAAAGGTAGGAATAGGTAGGCTTAAATGGTATCTTAAAACAGGGTCGTCACTAGATCCCATTTACTGGGCCCCAGTAAAAATTGTCTGTGCCCCAGTAAAAGCTTTGAATTATAATTTACTTTATATGTAAGAATAAAGACATCCCTGATAGCAAAGACTTTTGGACCTTGGCTGCGATGCAAGATGCAGATACATTTGGGCTGGGTCAGATGCCTAAAGTGGATCCTATCATTGCCTCTTTTGTTCTTTCTCCGGATTAGGTTTTGAAACCTTATGTCAGCTGCCTAAGGCCTCAGTGTCGTATTACAGATGATCTTCTTATACAGGCATATAACACAGCGGTGCGTATGGGTCGCATTGGCAACTCTCTGATCTTGTATTAGCAATGTCTCAATCTCTCCAATCAGCTGAGAAAGACACTATAGTCCAAGACTTCAGTGATACTACTTTACAATCAGTGGCTTTCATGTCAAGAGAATTGGGTAGGCTTATGTCAACACTCACACAAGCATGGCGACAGGTCTGGCTTGCTCAGTCACCTCTGTCTAAGTCCTGTAGGAAGACTCTGAGAGACCTACCAGTAGTTCCTGGACAGATTTGTAACCCAGCAGCTCAACAGACATTAGAACACAGTGTACATGCCAATCAGACCTGACAGCGATATGCAGACCTGAGGAGAGGTCCATTAACTCGCTTGCAGTACAGGCAGACCCCTAGGAGTAATGAAGTGCCACAATTTCAAATTCCTACAAACCCAGCAGGTGTCCATAGAAGCCAGCCTCAGCATTTGGAAAGGTTTTATGGGGTAGAAAGGCCCGTTCAGTGACCTCGAGGACAGGGCCGAAAATCTTTTCAGGCCTGAGGGGCAGAGCACCTACCCAGCAGCCTTCCAGGAACGATAAAGGCCAGTGATGCAGGACCTGAAGGTCTGCGGATGTCCGTCGGATGCTTTTCTCATCAGCAGCTCAAGTACTGGGAGACAACAACCTCAGACACTTGGGTTTTAGCAACTTTAAGTCAAGAGTACAAGTTGCAATTCCGACGGCGGCCTCCCACTTTCAGAGGGGTCAGAATGACAGCGCAAATGCCTTAAAACTAGTAATAAAAAAAATACTACAGAAAGGTTCTCAATAGGCTCAATAGGTTCTACTCAATACTTTGTCATTCCAAAAAAAAAACAGTGGAATGAGACCTATAATTGACCTTTGCTACCTCAACAAGTTTCTGAAGGTATTACTGTTTCGCATGTTGCATGTAACGGATGTTCTCCAGTCAGTCAGACAAGAACAATGGTTCACCACAATAGACTTAAAAGATGCTTACTTCCATATTCCAATCACCCCACAGCACAGACCATTCTTACGCTTTGCATTCCAAGAACAGGTTTATCAGTTTCGGGTACTTCCGTTCTGGCTGTATCTATCACCAAGGGTCTTCACCAGGTGTATGGCAGCAGCACTTGCTCCAATGCAGGCCAAAGGATTACAAATACTTCCATATCTGGACGACTGGCTTGTTTGCTCTCATTCTCAGGAGCAGGCAGTGTTAGATGCTGCTCAGCTGCTTTCCCACATTTCCCAACTTGGCCTGGAAGTGAACTTCAGCAAGAGCCAATTAACTCCAACTCAGTCCATAAAGTACGTTGAGGTTGTACTGGACTCCCAGAATAGCCTTCCCAACAGCACATCTGATGTTTTCGAAACCAAACCAAGGTACCATTCAGGTGCTTCCTCAGACTTATGGGTATGCTGGCAGCAGCAGCTACGGTCATACCATTGGGCCTCCTTTCACTTCATCCCTTTCAGAGATGGGTGAACAGATTGCACCTAGATCCCATGAGACATAAAATAAAACAGAAAGGCCTTCTCACATTGCAACCATGGAGGAGCAAAGCTTATTTAAAACAAGGAGTTGCTCTGGTCTCGTCGGGAGGTAGTTCAGACCGATACATCTCTTTCAGGCTGGGGGGCAGTCTGGCAGCACAGAATAATCAGAGGGTGTTGGAACTCCCTCAAAAAGGAGAGAATATAAACACCCTGGAACAGTGATGCTGGCATTGAAGCACTTTCCTCCGAATCTGTTAGGCAGGCATGTTCTTGTCAGGTCGGACCATACTTCAGTCCAGCCAGTCTCTTCGAGTGTCACAGAAGCTGTTGACCTGGGCCTTTCATTGGTTGGCAAGCATCAGAGCAATGCACATACTAGGGGTGAACAATATGGTGGCAGATTTTCTCTCACGTCACAAGCCTCCAGAGGGGGACAGGAAACTCAACCCAGAGGTGGTGGAGATGATATGGCAGCAGTTTGGCAGGGCAGAAGTGGACTTTTTTTGCATCAGCAGCATCAACCCAGTGCCCGCTCTGGTTTTCTCTGTCAGAGGAGTCCAGCCCACTAGGGCAGGTTGCTCTAGCACATGACTGGCCACATCAGCTACTGTATGCCTTCCCTTCAATACACCTGATATTGGCAACCGTTCACAGAGTTCTTCAAGGGTGCCACAGGGTTCTGTTATTAGCCCAAAACTGGCCCGGGGGCCTTGGTTCTCAATGATGCACAGGCTCATAGAAGGAGAACCCTGGAGCCTTCCCAGGAGGAGGGACCTCCTCCACCAGTTGGGTGGTCAGATTTGGCACCCAAATACTGACCGCCTTCAGCTTTGGGTTTGGCCTCTGAAGGGCCAGAATCACTTTTGAGAATCAGTGATCAGGAGGTACAAAACACTATAATGAACTCCAGAGCACCTTCCACTAGGAGTGCTTATACTTATAGGTGGAAGTTGTTCTCAAATTGGTGTAACGAGGAAAACGTATCCCCAGAAGACTGTCCTTTTCCCTTGGTGTTACCTTTTTTTGCAGTTTGAGAACAATCGAGCAGCTTCCACACTGAAAGTCTATGTAGCTGCAATTTCAGCGCATCATGTTAGAGTAGATGGTCACACAATGGGATCTCATATCTTGGTTACTCTTTTTCTAAGAGGGGTTTTTGAGCTTAGTCTTAAAACCCATTACACTACCTCCATTCGAAGCTCTGGAGCACAGTGACTTAAAGTCGCTATCATTGAAAACAGTGGCTATCTTTTCTCTTAGCCATTACTTCGGGCAAGCGAGTGGCTGAGCTACACGCATTTTCTGTCAACACAACCTGCATGCGTTGGAGTGCAGATAGTTCAGTAGTAACACTGTGGCCAAACCCAACATTTCTCCCCAAGAGACTCTCAGCCTTATTCCAAAACCAAGCAATTGAACTGGCAGCTTTTAATTCTCCTACAGAGGATACACAAGAAGGAAGTAATTATAAACTTATGTGCCCAGTAAGAGCCCTCCGTTACTATATAGAAAAGGTCAGCCCCTTTCAAAACAGAGACTTTCACATTGGGTGGTTGAGGTTATCATTCCACAAGGGGTATATCGACATCTTGGGCCACACTAAAAGGTGTTCCCCTAAATTACATTTGTGCAGCGGCTTTTTGGTCATTACGAATACCTTTTTTCCAGATACTACATTGTAATGTAGCTGCATCAGACAAATTTGAAACCTTCAACTTCCTAGATGTAAACAGGGCCTCCTCATGACCTTGTGGCTATGAGTCATCCAGTGTGAAGCACTGCCTCTGGCAGTCAGGAAGAACAAAATAGAACGAGATTTACACATGTAAATGTGGTTCTATGAGCTCTGGATGACCGCCAGAGTTCTGTCACTCGGAGTTTAGACAAGAAGATTCCATAGGGACAGTTTCCAAGAAGATACGGGGTTAAATAGGGCAGAATCCTGAGTCTTCCTGGTCATGAGGGACTTTATTTGTATTTTACCTGTGCATCTGCGATAGGATGATATCCAGTGTGAAGCACTGCCTCTGGCAGTCATCCAGAACTCATAGAACTGCATCTCGTTTCCTTACATATGGGTTTAGATTTAAAGATGTAGTAATGCAGAAACCAAACACGAATCTTGGCACAAGGACCTTATACTACCAGATAATTTGCGCAAATCCTACCAGATATATTTATGTGTATTTTCATTAAAAATGTCTATATCTATGCTGTTATATAAATTCAACATTACATTTATAGCACAGGAGAAATGGCTTACTAGGTCATCAAGATATTTAGAAGGAAAAATGTAAATAACATTGAATATATATATATAGAGAGAGAGAGGTAGGTAGTTACAGAGTACATTTACTCCATTACATTTACTTGATTCAATTTTTGGAGAAATTGTACTTTACATGTAAAAAGGGGTATGGGCCTGAATGATGGCCCAAATGTGAATAAATCACTCTTTTGAGTCGATTTACGATTGAGTCGTAAGCCCAAAAACCCATAAGAACCCGGACCGATTTCTCCTTTGTAGGAAAATTATAAGGCATACAAAACAGACCAAATTGACCACTTATAACATGCTTCTGCAGTTGTTTTAGAAATGCAACTCCTCTTTGTGAAAGATCTGAAATGTTACATATGTGACATTGGGCGTTATAATACATTTTTCAGGTTACATTTATGTCACATTGGGCATTTGTTTCACAATTAAAACAAATACATTTTGTCAGTTTTATTTGCTACATAACAATTTTTATCTGTTTATGTGCTTTTCCATAACATATTTCAAAGCCACATAACTGTGACCATTACATTTTACAACAACTCTTTCGAAACATCAAAATTCTATCTTTTTTGGTATATGGTTGTTCATGTATTTTTTCACACCTCGAAAATGAGTGAACTAAATAAAAATAAATAACTACCTCACACAGGAGGTCAACATGTTAAACATACATTGCAAAAATTAGTATATTGTGAAATAAAACTAAACAAGTAAACAATACAATGCTCAGTGAAAAAAAAACATGGACAGAGCACAATAACTTCACAAAAATGTATATATTGTGCAATAAAACTGTAAACAAACAATAACAACAAAAAAATGCACTTATTGCAATAACATCACAAAAATGTGTGCAATTTAATTGTATACAAACAATACAATGCTCAGTAAAAGAAAGGTGCACATAGTGCAATAACATTGCAAAAATATTTATTATGTGCAGTAAATGTAGCTTAACATGTCAACCACCAAGAAAATTCTATCCTCAGTTGAAGCCACGACACACATCACAATTCTCATAGGTATGGGGCACAATGGGATACCTTGTGTCATTTTCCGAGTATGCACAAAAAAAAAACATGTTCAATCTGATCAAACCATTGTTATCACCTTTATCTTGGTAATTTAGGACAGATGGAAGCAATTCCTGTCCTCAGTGAAGCATAAACATAACATTTCTCACAGACTGGTGGTTGCTTGGACTTTGCAGAATTTGCAACGGCCATGTGTGTCACATTTTGTGGGCCAATGTGCAACTTTGTCAGTGCGAACATTATCCGGTACTCCAACACGAACTCTCTTGGGGGGTGGTGGTGGGGGTGAAGAAGTGCCATGAATTGTTGGCCGACCTCTTTGTGATTGCACAAGAATTAGGCTAGTGCAACCTCTGCCTGAAAGCTCCTTTGCTTCAGTGGCTTTTGGACAACTCACGGCGGTAGACCAACCATGCATTAACAAGGCCCAACACATAATCTCATGTGTTATTTGTACCTTGCAACACATGCATCAAGGAGGTCAATTCCTCCCATGAATTTGTTGTTTCACAACATCTGGCCTGCTGACCTCCACAAAAGCTCTGTTTGATTTGCTCCAGCTCTGAACTTTATCTTGAGGCTCAACTGCACAGTAGGAGGAGATCAGAGTAACAGATTTGTTGTCATACCACCTGACAACAGCCATCCTTTCTTCCTTTTCCACCATGGTAACAACATATCCTCTGCCTTGCTTGGCAAGACTTTTCTCATCTTCAAGCTAACAAAAAGCCAAATGGTTGCAACGGAGTGTTCCTACAAAGTAAATCTGTGGCGAAAGAAGCTTGAGAGTCAATGCTGGAGAGGAAAAAATGTCTGCAAAAACTTTGTAGTTTTGGTTAGTTCTACACAGCTCAACCATAATGTCACCTCCTATGCCAAGTTGTGTTTTTTTCCAGCGCCACCTTGATAGACCACAAAATCACACACAAGATTCCAGAAGCGGAGCAGCGGCCCCAAATTTTTAACCCCCAAGGGTGGGGTTTGCCCTTCACATACTGCCTTATTGGGCTGTGTGTCCCTCTGAAGGACACCATTTGTTCATCAATAGAGTTGTGCTCCTCTGGGGTGATAGCCAGGCATTGTGTACGAAATATATCAAGCCATGGATGGATCTTCCAACACTTATCCCCTGCTTGCCTATTTGACAAATCATTGTTGTCAGTGAAATGTAGACATGTTAGCAGGGTCTGAAAACGATTGCAGGACATGTTGTCAGCCACCATGGGACACCTTGTGTCATTTTCCCTGTATGCCCGATTTCCTGGCATTTGGTTCAGACCCATGAGCAGATCAATTTCAATCAGTATTTCCAGTTCTTTAACAGTGGTGTTAACATTCTTCTGAGTTCCAGATTGCTGCACACTGTACAAATTAGTTTGTTCCTTCAGTAACGTGAGCATTTCTGCTGTTATGAACTTTCTGAAATACTCCAGGGGTGTGTGAAGATGGAAAATGTGTGAAGGTGTGTGACGATGTCTGGAGGTGTGGCACTTGGCCCTATGAATGTGCACTCAGGGGTTTCAAAATGTTTCTTTCTCCAAAGAAAAAAATGTGTTACCCTGGCTGGTTGCATTTTGCTGACAAGAGTTTATGGTTGGCTGTGCAGCTTCTGAATCCAGATTACTTAATCTGCTAATGTCTGAATCAGATCCACTTGATTCATCATCCTCCATGTCTTTCTTACTTGGAGTGTAATCAGGGCCATCATTGTCTTCATCCGAGTGACTGTCACATCCCTCGTAACACTATTTTGTTAATATATGCTTTGAAATGAGCAGTAGAAAATATAACACTAAAATAATTTAATTAGCTAAATTAATTGAGCATTTCATTACTATTTGTCTTAATGTGACAAATATGTCACATCAAAATTCCACCTACTGTTTTAAGTTTAACAGCCCAATGTGACATGTCACCACAATATCTTTGTAACTGTTTTTATATCAGTTTGTTCAAGAAATGTATTAAAATCATGGTAAGTGTAATCTAGGATGTGTTTTTAAAACATTAGAATAGTTAAATAGGTTGAAACATACCGTTAGTAACAAAAACAAGCATCTTTAAAAATTGCTGACCTGTGCTCACCAGACAGTCCACCAATTTGGAAATGTTGCCATGACAACAAAAATTACACACATTCTCACGTGACTGATGTTACTTATATGTCACTTTAAGACTTCCCGAGTTGAAAATGAGGGATAATGCTTTAAAAAGACCTTTCCAGATAATCACAATTGTTTGTGACACCCGCGTCACAGTGGGTTCTTATGGATTAATTGGTCTGTATCAAGTCCTTTTTTGAGTGCCCTCTGCAGCATTGAGCATTATAACCAATCACACTTAATTCGAGGTTTTTTTAATCTGTTTTTAATTACAGTTTTGATTCGTCACCTAGAGGAACTCCATAGTTGTTAGTTTGGCATGCTGAAATACTAAATTCTGATTTATTTATAAGAAATCTAAAACCAATAAATGTAAAAATAACTATAAAAGGAAGTGGGAAAAAAGAGCTAATGACCTAAGTGTGACTTGAGTTACACATAATTAGAGAGAAGTAGCAAAGGTAGCTTCAATATTTCATGAAAAGTTTTAATCAAAATCTGCTTGTGTATTACAGGTGCTGTGAGAAAGAACCAAGTCTCCCATGCTGCTACTGATGATGACATTGTGTCAACCTGGCAACAGATCAAGGAGCCATCCCATTCTCACCACTTTGACTCAACAGTAAACTGTATGAAATGTTCATTTAAAATAGTAACGTTCTCTTCAACAAAGAGCCTATAATTATTTCTGGTTTGATTTTCGTTCTTTTTCAAGTAGTAAAATGTTTTTATTAAGTAAAACAGTTCTTTGGTACAATTTTTGTTGTTGTCGTTTTATTTGTTCTAGTCAGTGTAATCATAATACAACTTTGAAAATAGGTAATTACTGTGAATATATTTACAGTATGTAATGAACTATTTTTATTTCAAGGAAAACTATTTGATCCCTTTTCAATATTTAAGATAAGTCTTCTGGCTCTCCAGAACGTGTCTTTAAAGTTTCAGCTCAAAATACTCATCATATTAATAATACCTTTCTGAATATGAGAATATTCAGCTCTGAGCACACTGTAGCTGTTTTTGTTGCCTGTGCTTTTAATGCAAATAAGCTATTTCTCGCCTTTCACCGTTCCCGGGTTGTGTCAGAGCTATAGACAACATAGGCTCATTCTAGCCATACGTAGCCATATATATTTCTGGAGATCATGAATTATGTAGCCAGAAGTACGTATGGCTGCATTTCGTCTTTAAAATTAATGCTACATGGTGATATGACGACGTTCCTTTTCGCGCTTACCAGCTGACCACTTACCTCTATATGGGTGGCTTTCCCGCTGTTACCAGTTTGTTCAGTTAGCTCGCCATGTACGTCTGCGGACTTGTGAGACAGAGAGGAGTTGACTATGACGACGGGGTTCAAGTCCAGCAAAGAACGGTTCCAGAAAGCAGGTAAGACAAAAACAAAAGCCAAAAAATAAAATAAACAAGAAAATAACGGTAAGAATGTGGTAAAATCGGAAAATGTGGTAAAAATCAGATGGGGCTTTTCTTTTTCTGGATTACTTTATAAAACTGGCAGTTGGGTTAGGGAAGTGGGTGGGCGGGTAAGTAATTTAGTGGACAGCGGACAGTAATTGGACAGTAATTTAGTGGATTTACGCGAGAACAGCAGGTGCGAATGGCACTCGCGAAGGAAATTTGAGATCTGAAAAAGTGTACACAGCAACCTCTGGTGGATTCATAAAAACTGCAAAAAAAAAAAAAAAAAAAAAAACGTAGCTCCTGGGACGTATGTGGCACTCTCCTGAAATGTATATAGTGGTACGTTTTCAGAACGGTCCTGGGTTGGCCATAGAGATCTCTCGCTATTGCTCTTATGCGTCTAGTCTCTCCTGCAGCATCTCACGTAGATACACAGCACAGTGACAGACAAGAATGAAGCAGATCTTACCGTAAGAACTTTCCCAATGGTTATTTGATGTATTTGTTGTGGAGTTAATTCAAGCCTTTCTGCAACGATAAGTCACACACAATGTCATTACAAAGTTCAAGTTTAATTTGCAAATGTGACAGGATATACATTAATATACACTGCTGTATGGACATCAATTATGTCAAAATCAACCTGATTTAACGTCCGCAAACCAGGATTGAAGCATAATTTTGTTTAAATTATACTGACATGCTGTGGTGAATTACACTGATTTTACTTACTTTATTATAAACATGCACTGCTTTAAAAACTTGTACAGCTGATGACAGAGAGTTAAACAGATCTTTTAATCCCAGTTGCTTTGTGCAAGTCCTGTCTTGTGTATATTTTTATAAGTTTTACTACTATCCAGTTACATGTTATTATGCGGCTGTCAATCAATTTGGTGCGCGGGGAAAACGGCACTCCTATGTCACATTGTGGTGGGCCTCAAAATTGCAGGGATTTGGATCCTATTATAACGTCAGGAAAAAAAAAAAAAAAAAAGAGACTTATTGTGTTTATATTGCTTCAATATGACTGGACTGTGGACACACTACACCTGCACAAGGTTCTGTCCAAATAGCTTCCAAAAGTTGATTTTCATCATAGGTGCCGTTTAACTTCTGGTGCGCAGCTAAGCTGCGCACTGCTTCTCAGCGTGATACTCTCGTTTGTTTTTGTTTGTTATAGTTTATTGTTGAATGTTCATCTATAGGTTTATTTAAGTGGAAAACATGATTATGTGTAAAGCTTTGCTCCTAATCCTGGGCTCAGTTCTTTGGACTACTGACTGGTCTAAGCTGTACATGGAGATGAAAGCGGTGATCACATGTGGGAGCTGGATGGTGGAATCGGACTACTGGATGGATCCGCCACCTGTGTGACTGTGTGGGTGGATAATATACCAAAGGAAATTATTCAGACGAAGCATAAGAAACGAGGCAAGAGAGGTGGTGATCGGAATTGCTTCCGACAGAGATGTACTTGTCCTCCATTGCCATTTATTATGTTCAGTAACTTGCGATCTTTTAATAATAATGTGGACATCATGCAGATATGGCTACTGAGATTGCGCGAGTGAATGAACGTGATGATGCGTGACAACGATGATGCGAGTTCCACAACAGCATGCAAAATGCTCTAACACAAGACAGACATGATCAGCAGCGATTATGTAACATAGTGAACATACTGAACTAATATAGTGGCGCACACAGAGAGATTTACTCAAGTTTATAGCACAAAGGAAATTAAAAAGGCTAATCATAATTATCTCATGTTTTGTCTTCGCATATGCATGTATATACACGTCTATTTAATTTAGCTTTATTAAAATGTTGTTTAATATGCGTAATCTGTTTGTACTTGAGCAGTTTCTTTATTCCTTTACAAATGGTACAATTTTATTTTATATTTTGGAATTGATATTTAGGCTACTTTTATATGCAGTTCTCGATTTTAGGCGGTTGTTTTTATTCTATCTTTTTTTACACACTTTTAACATTGCATTGTTTTAAATGGCACCCTGCTATATAAACTTGGGGAACTTTGCCCGTACAGCACATTATGTCTGACTTCAGGTATTGTGCGTCACTTTCGTTGTTATGTACGGTGAGTGCTTTTTGAGTCAAGTGCTTTGTAATAACTTTCTGACGGTCGCGACTAATACTGTTTGTGTTTAATGCAGATCCTCCTTCTCCTTTGTGACCTTTATTTCTATAAATGTTACTTTATCACCTCCTTTCCGCCTAGTTATATGCCTAGTTATATTGATGCTTCCTACACCTAGCATCTGTTGAAGTAGCGAGCTATCAGGACCTCTGCTGAGTACAGCGCTGAACAGTCGCAGATGTCACCTCTAGCAGAGGGGGGTTGAATTTGGTTTTGTTTCACTTTCCTTTTGCTTGTACTTTGATCTTTCTTTCATTTATTTGTTTTTGGATATTGTTGATTTTGTGGTGTTGCGAGTGCTGACTAGTCATGGTAGTTATAGTTATAGTCATGTTTTTTATCTTGTTTATATTTTCTAATTTGATTATTGGTTAGGATATTAGTTTAATTAAGTATTAAGTTTTTGTCAAATTGTGTGAGTGAGTCGGACGTGCTATTTTCTGTGAGGAACAATAATCCTTACAACTGATTTGGTAATTTATGATTAGGTTACAGTTTTGTTTGCATATTTACATTTATTTTGTGTTTCAGGAGTCTGGACCTCACGGGTGGAGGGGCCCTTCAGTAGGGACACTTCTTTGAGTGACGTGATGCTGAGTGGGTGAAATACACAGTGGTGTGTCTATAGAGTGCTGTGGATTTATTCTTTGGTGTTCACTCCTCCTGGTGGGAGCCCAGCTCCTGGGTTAGTGTGGTGGTTTTATTATTATTATTATTTGATTACTGTTGCTCATGGTAAAGAAATTTGTTTTTAATTGTTGTGTTTAATTTCTGAACATAACAAATTTTGTATTATAAATTGTCTCCCACGTTTCTGCCTGCACTCATTATAAAGAGAACGAACCTGTGTCCTTGTTTGGAGGTATTCCCATTAAGTTGGGGTGGTGTAGTCGCTACAAACCTTTTTTAAATCATACTTTTATCCTCTCTATCTGCCCTGCTTGCCACAATAGGCCTATCTGGGTGCAGTCTAAAAAATTATAGCTAATTCGTCGGAACTAGCTTTATCCTAGAATTCTTCATAAGACTAAAAATAAAACATCAAGTCAAACAACCTATGTATATTTGATATATTTTAGGTAGGCTATAATTTAAAAGAAAGTTGCTTCTAAAATTTATTATTTTAATTGAGAACATTAGCTTAAACGCGCATCTCCCGGCTCAACTAGAGTGTTAAAGTTAATATAAATAAAATCTAATACTGTTATATAGTGCGTGTAGGCCTATACAGTGCTGAGTAGGCTACAGGCTACCTGTGTGTGGCTGCATGCTCTCAGGCATGGGAGGCTTGTTCAGAGCAGGCTGAAGTTCCAGTTTAAACATGCTTTTCTGAAAGGATGTCAGGAGGGCATATCTATTGTTTGACCATGGGAATGCAAACCTCTATTTCACTATAGCAAAAATATTCCTACAACCATACCCAATGCTAACAACCACATAAAGCACTTTGGGGCAGTTTTGGTAACTTTTTAATTTATAATTAAAATAATACAAATAAATTAGCTAAAACATATTCGGTTACTTTTTTAAAAATGTTTTTAAGCAACAGGCACAGTGGAGTTCTACTTTTAATAATTAAATATATATTAATTTAAACGTTTTTCCCAAGTTTCCAATGTCAAAAATCACGTGTGAAGTTCATGTGTGCATGAGACACATGAGATCACAGCGGTAAAATCAAATGGTGAATCAAAATTTAAAATCCTGAATTACTTTTGTAAGCTGGAGGAAGGATGGCACCACAGCTGAAGTTACGAATGGGTTAGATGCACAGAAGTGTTGTTCAGCCATTGAAATCTTCCGGCGAAAGATTAATGTGAATATTTTCAGTTTCATATGGGACCTGTACAACATCGATAATGTAGATTTATATTTAGTTAAACAACAAAACAGAAGTAAATAGCGCTACTCTGCCTAGCCTGCTTTACTGAGGTGAAGTTGGTTTTATACTCATATATATATTAATTTTTGAACAATGACAACCTGTGACACGCTTCCCTGTATTGTTTACCATGCTACTTTGAATATACGGTCTGAAACAGCATGTAAGTATGGCTTAGTAATAAGTGTAATTCCTGCATGCCGCCGGCCAACCACTAACTACCTTTCTAACGGGCAAATAACTCTGCATTCGTGTTTCAGGAGGCGTGGCTTTAGACGGCAGGGGAGGAACTTTGTTTCAAAGATATTATGCTAACCGGTTAGCATTTTGGCAGATGACCTACTGCACCTTTAATAAATAGCCTACTATAAATTAAAACCATTAGCGTATCCTATATATTTTTGTTTTCACAAGCTTTGGAGACATAACGTAGAATCCACTTTTAAATTGTAGATTACCTATAGCTTTCGTCATGAACCAAGGTTGTGTTCAAAATGGCATAATCTTTAGTGGACCTTGAAGGGAGCACAATTGTCAATATGAAGATTGCTCGTGATGGGCCCACAATGGAAAAACAATTGTTCATGCGCCACCTGGTGGATATTACATGAAGCACAAAAGTGTTTCTTGGGGGCGCATGGCAAATTGCAGGTTGTCACGTGAAGAAACGTGCATTCTCAGTAGACATACCTGTATGTTCTTATTGGTGCCGATCGTATTCTGTGAAATGTAAATAATCCAAATGTGGAAATTCTTGGTTTAACTTTAAGACCTTTTTATTTGCTAAAAGAATTTGGTTGCACTTTATTGTTTGTAGTGTATGTCCTGCCCAGCGGTATACCAACACAAGCAGCAAGCCTGATTACTGAATGTTCACTTGAACTGCTCAGGTATAGTACTTGCAGACTTAAATCATTTTAATCTGGAATTTGTTTTACCGGGGTTTGAACAATACATAAAGACAGAAACTAGTAAAAATACCTTAAATAAATGTTTATGTTTATAAATGTTAGGCCTATGTCTAGATGTAGACCACCAATACTGAACTTAGATCATAATGTTGTTTATTGGATTCCTGTCTATAGATCTAAACTAAAAAAAGGTGATTCGATTGTGGTTGAATGAAACTAAAGAAGAATTGAAGGCATGTTTTGAATGCACATACTGGGAAATCTTTCATGAAGGCACACTAGATTAAAGGACTGAGGTGATAAATGATTATATTAATTTTTGTGTGCAATTGGTTATTCCAACTAAAGAGATCACAGTATATCCAAATAATAAGTCATATGTAACTAAAGATATTAAGAAGGTTATGAATCAGAGAAAAGTACCTTTTACAAATAAGAACTCAGTATTACTTAGAAAGAAATAAAAACACAAAAAATCTAATTAAAGGAGGCAAAAGCATCCTATAGAAGATGAGTTTAGAGTAAATAATAAGGTGTGGAATATTTTAAAAACAATGACAGGATTAACATCTATAAATAAAGTAATCATGACAGATAATCAAATTAGTTATGCTAATGAATTAAATCATTTTTCAAGATTTTAGAATAATGATAATGGTGTCAACTATAATGATTTAATTAGCACAGTTGTTCCTTCCTTCTCAGAAAGGATTGTTATTGATGTTGATAAAGTTAGAAAGATGTTTCAGTCCACAAATATAAGAAAAGTGACGAGACCTGCCGGATGTAGTCCATGTTGTGCCTATCAGTTACCAAACCAATGGAAACCAAGTTTTCAGGAGTCTATAGACATGCAGACTGTCCCTATGTTATGGAAAATATCTCAAATATTACACCATTACCCAAAGTTTCATGTCCAAAGGACTGTAAGGACATAGGCTTATTCTGAAAACGTAGTCCTATATACATTTCTGCAGATACGTATGGCTGCTTTTCGTCTTTAAAATGAACTATGGGGCGGTATGACGCTGTTCCTTTTCACGCTTATCAGCTGACCACTTACCTCCGTATGGACGGCTTTCCTGCTTTCCTCTTACTTCTGTGATTATGAAATGCTTAGAAAGAATTCTACTTAAACATCTTGTGAGCACTATTAAGCAAACTTGATCCTTTTAAGCAAATTAAGCAAACTTGATCAATTTTCCTATAAGCAAGGTTGTAGTATGGAGAATGCTGTGGCAGCTTTGGTGCATATTGTTTCTAAGCATTTAGATCAACCTAATACTTATGTAAGGGCTCTTTTTCTAGATTTTTCCTCAGCATTCAATACAATTTGTGCTGACACTTTGGTATCTAAACTTATTGAGTTAGAAGTAAATCCTTATATGATTAGGTGGTATGTTTCTTTCCTTACAAATAGGATTCAGATGGTTAAACTGAATACAGTTTTGTAAACCTCAATACAAACAAATGTTGGAGCACCCCAAGGTTGTGAGAGTTCTGCTATTTACACTGTGTACACAAATGACTGTTGTGTGGACAGGTCTAATCAATTCATCTTAAAGATTGCAGACGATAGAGTATTAATATCTCTATTGAACAAGAGTTACGGGATTGCACCAATAAGGTGTAAATAATCTTGTGGAGTGGTGTGACAAAAATGCTCTTGTGATTAACAAAAAAACTGAGGAAATTGTGTTCAGGTCCACAACATCTAATACATCAGGTTCACAACATCTGGTACAAACATTATATAATGTTCCTTATGATTTTTATTGTTGTAGTTGTTGTTGTTTCCAAAATAAACAGATATTCCAATTTTGGTTCTTGCAACACATTTAAAAACAAAAAGTTGGAACAGTAAAGCATTTACCACTTTGTAATGTGCTATTCTTTTTACAACAGCTAAAAGATGTTTAGGGACTGAAGACAACAAGTGATGAAGAGTTTCAGGTGTAATTTTGTCCCATTCTTCCTGCAAACAGTTCTTAAGTTGAGCAACTTACGGGGTCTTTGTTGTCGCATTTTGCTCATTCTCTATTGGAGATATGTCAGGACTGCAGGCAGGCCAGTCAAGTGCCTGTATCCTCTTCCTCCACAGCTAGAACTTTGTAATGTGTAAAGATTGTGGTTTTGCATTGTCTTGTTGAAACATGCATGAGCGTCCCTGGAAAAGAAGGCAGCATACTGTGCTTTAAAATACTATGTACTTTTCAGCATTAATGGTACCATCACAGAATAAAACTTACCTTGGCCATGGGCACTGACACAACCCCATACCATGACAAACCATGGTCTGTCACACTTGTATTATATATTTTAGATTTTTTTTAACATTGCATTGTTTTAAATTTATATTTTCACTTTAACACTTTATATATTATATTAAAGATTTTTTTAACAAACTTTTTCAAATGTTTCTTTATATTTGAGCATTTTTTTTATTCTTGTGGAGATTTTGGTCTTTAAAAGTAGCATTTAAATAATCATTTTAAGATGTTTTTTAAACCGTATAAGTAACACCTTTTCTTTAGATTTGTAATTTTGTATGTTATATATTTTATTTTGTGATGCTTGCACACTTTTGAAGTACTCCAATCTGTTTACAAATGATGTGTAATGTTTATTGATTATTGCAATACTAAAAAAATAAATGAATTCCTTATCCTATATCCTGTTTTATCATTTACAGCAATCATGGAAGACTATTAGTCCGTTGAGCAATGACACAGTTGCTGTTAACAATTAATATTAGCCTATAGGTTAAAAATGAACAAGGGTTGTTGTAAGCAAAGGATCATTTAAATAGGCCTACTAATTCTATTTAATAAAAATGCTAAATCTGAATGAATTGGGCCGGCTCCTGCCCGAAATGCTGTTTATTCAGGATTCCAGCGCAGCTGCAGTAGCTACAGTCTGTGCGCTGCGTCAAGGCTTTGACCCCATACACTCCGGCAGATTCCGGGCAGTGAGTATTTTGGTATCTGGCCCGATAATTAAAATTCAAATTAAAAATAAGCCTAAACATGCACCTCCTGACTCAATGAAGAAATGTTAAGTTAATATAAATTTAATCTAAATATTTATTACTGTTGCATAGCACATGTAGGCGTAGCCTATACAGTGCTGAGAAGGCTACAGGCTACCTCTGTGGGTGCACACTTTCAGTCACAGGAGGCTGGTATAGAGCAGGCTGAAGTTACAGTTTAAATATATGGTTTATCTCTATTGTTTGACCATGGGAATGCAGATGTCTATTTCACTATAGCTACAATATTCCTACATTCATTCATTAATTTTCTTTTCGGCTAGTCCCTTTATTAATCTGGGGTCGCCACAGCGGAATGAACCGCCAACTTATCCAGCATATGTTTTACGCAGCGGATGCCCTTCCAGCTGCAACCCATCACTGGGGAACATCCATACACACCTATTCACACTCATACACTACGGAGAATTTTGCTTACCCAATTCACCTATACTGCATGTCTTTGGACTTGTGGGGGAAACCGGAGCACCCGAAGGAAACCCACGCAAACACGGGGAGAACATGCAAACTCCACACAGAAATGCCAACTGACCCAGCCGAGGTTCGAACCAGCGACCTTCTTGCTGTGAGGCGAGAGCGCTATCCACTGCGCCACCGTGCTGCCCCAATATTCCTACAATCATACACAATGCTAAGGAGCATACACTACCTGACAAAAGTCTTGTCGTTGATCCCAGTTGTAAGAGCAACAAATATTAACTTGACTTCTAGTTAATCATTTGGAAAAGTGTCAGAAGGTAGATTTTTTTCCCCCTGATGAATCATTTATTGAACTGCATCCCAATCATCACAAATGCTGCAGAAGACTTATTGGAACCCACATGGACCCAAGATTCTCACAGAAATCAGTCAAGTTTGGTGAAGGCAAAATCATGATTTGGGGATACATTCAGTATGGGGGCATGCAAGAGATCAGCAGAGTGGATGGCAACATCAACTGCCTGAGGTATCAAGACATTTGTGCTGCCTGTTACATTACAAACCACAGGAGAGGGCAAATTCTTCAGCAGGATAGCGCTCCATCTCATACTTAAGCCTCCACATCAAAATTCCTGAAAGCAAAGAAGGTCAAGGTGCTCCAGGATTGGCCAGCCCAGTCATCAGACATAAATATTATTGAACATGTCTGGGGTAAGATGAAGGAGGAGGCATTGAAGATGAATCCAAATAATCTTGATGAACTCTGGGAGCTCAGCAAGAACGCTTACTTTGCCATTCCAGATTACTTTATTAATAACTAAATTAAAATAAGTTGAATAAATAAATTAAATAATCAAAATGTAAATAAATTAAAGAGTCATTGCAGAGATGTGTCGATGCCGTCCTCCAAGCTCATGGGAGTCATACACAATATAAATTATTTGTTCACTGCACCATGACTTTATATTCTATACTGTACATTATTTCTGTTAAGTGACAAGACTTTTGTCTAAGTAAAGTCAGACCTTACTGTTCTAATTAAATAAAGGCATGATCATATTTTAATCTAGAGGACTTTGCCTTTCATATTAGCCACTTCTGATACTAAATGATCAACTAGAAGTCAAGTTATTATTTGTTGTTCCTCAAACTTGGATAGGTAACAAGACTTTTGTATTTGTATATAAATATATAATAAAGCACTTGGGGACAGTTTTGGTAATTTATAATTATATAATTAAATAATACAAAATAGCTAAAAATACAAATTTAGCTACAAAATAGTTAATATGTATTTGGTTATTTTTTATGTTTTTAAGCAGTGGGCACAGTGGTGTTGAGTTGTACTTTTAAATGAATTCTTTTTAAAATTCCCCCCCACCCCCAAGTTTCCAATGTCAAACATCATGTGTGAAGTGAACAACAATTCAAACCGGTTTGACTGTAGGCATAGGCTATGGGTTGCAGTTTGAAGGGCATCCGCTGTGTAAAACATATGCTGGATAGGTTGGTGGTTCATTCCGCTGTAGCAACCCCAGATTAATAAAGGGACTAAGCCAAAAAGAAAATGAATAAATGAATGAGTCATGGCCTGAGGAGGGTATGTTAATGTATATCTTCCCCACACCATCTCCTCAACTTTGCTTTCATGTTTAGCTGGTTTTGGGGGTTGGTAATTCACTCATGATTGACATTGCTTTGCTCAGGGTATAAGGAGTAAAGGTAACTTTTGATTGGGGAGAATGGCTTTAATTCTGCTTCTCCTGCACACCGGTATCCAAATAAACTCTCATTCGTTTGTGCTTGTTTATGCCAGTGAAAGTTTCATTCGTGCTGTTTCTGTTATTAAAATGTTACACATGGAACATGACATCACCACCGAATTCCCTCACTGAACATGACTCACTGCCGAATTCCCACCTGAATCAAGTGGGCCAGATTTGGCTGCCGATGGCTTGTCGATCCTGCTGGAGCCAAGACTGAATTTGGTCCCACACCCACAAAAAGAGTTAAAATAACACTGGAGCAGAGTTAAAATGCTGATTGAACATTAATGACGAACTCCTGCTGTTAACAAGCAGAATCACTGAAGAAAAACACAAAAATACAACTGATGATTCCAAGATGGCACTGGTGAGGTTGACTGCCATCACGACTGCTCCAACCTATCTTTATTTTTTTTTGTTTGGTTAAGTTAATTGTTTTGTTTTTTTATTTGACTTACAACAAGCAAACTCAGCAAAATTGAATACATGAAGTATGATAGAGAGACTCTTGTTTCTATTGGTACAATGTACTCACAATTCAGTGCTTTTAATCTTGGATCTGATTTGACCAAGTAAGATACTGAGGGAGAACAAAAGACACGACACGAAGTGGCCCTGTGGGGAAACCCTGCACACCGGATAACTCTGCCTAGCATCCTGCTTGCCAATGTCCAGTCACTGGAAAACAAGCTTTATGAACTCAGAGCCAGGGTAAAGTTTCAAAGAGAACTGCAATCTCCTCTTCTTCACTGAGACATGGCTGAACCCAGCCAAGTTCTTCTTGGTCCACCGCATGGACAGGACTCAGGGAAATCAAAGGGAGGTGGTGTGTGTTTGATGAAGAACAGCAGCTGGTGCAACAGTGTGATCATTGTTCCTCTCACAAGCTCCTGCACACCCAATATGGAATTACTGACCATCAAATGTTGTCCTTTTAATCGAGTGTTTACATCAGTCAGGGGTGTGTTCTGATTCCCTTGCTGTACCCTCTGTACTTATATGACTGTGTGGCCACTACCAGCTCATGTACCATCATCAAGCTTGCTGACAACACCATAGTGGAGACTCTCTCTCTCTCTCTCTGACAACAACAACACAGCCTACCTGAATGAGATTGGAAAACTGGAGAATTAGTGCCAGAGAAACAACCTCCTCCTAATCGTCAGCAAGACTAAGGAGCTCATTATGAACTTCAGTAGGAAGCTGGAGAGGAACTACCAATTCAATTCAATTCAAGTTTATTTATATAGCGCTTTTTACAATGTAGATTGTGTCAAAGCAGCTTAACATGCTCTAGTAAAGTCCAGATTTCAGAGTTGAAGTTCATTTTAGTTCAGTTCAGTTCAGTGTGGTTTAAGTTTCACTGCTGAAAGTTCAAATACTGAAGAGCAAATCCACCAAAGCGCAGCTCCACAATTCCCGATCCGAGCAAGCCAGCGGCAACAGTGGCGAGGAAAAAAACTTCACCAATTGACAAAGTGAAATGAAAAAAACCTTGAGAGAAACCAGGCTCTGTTGGGCACGATAATTTTTTCTTCTGGCCAAACTTCCTGTGTGGAGCTGCAGTCTAGGCGCGGGAGGCTGGGGAAGCTGGACGTCCATCGTGGAAGCTGCAGGTGTGGTAGGGCATCGGCCGGAGGTCAGGATGGCCCACAGGATCAAGCATAGACTTGTTTGTCACAGTGGCCTTCCAGGAATCAGTCCACATCCCTGTCATCAATGATAGCCCAGTGGAGAGAGCGGACAGCTTTTGTTACCTTGGTGTTCACATCATGCAGGACCTGTCATGGTCTTGTCACATCAGCACCATGGTGAAAATGGTCCAGCAGCGTCTCTACCACCTCAAGTTTGAGAGACTTCAGACTGCTCCTCAGGATACTTAGGCATTTTACTCCTGCACCATAGAGAGCATCCCAACATCACAACCTAGTTTGGGAACAACACTATGCAGGTCAGACAAGCACTACAGAGGGTGGTGTGGTCAGCTGAAAAACTCCACTGGTAGTGTGCATGCTATTCTCAGTGCCACCCAAAGGTTTGCATAGAGCCCAGTCATCTCTCTTTGGTGAAGGAATTTGAGAAATTCAAATGCTGTCATGCTTGCCTTTGATAAGTTTGGAAGGCTCTGAATTTCCATGATCAGTTCTTGCCAGTCAAGGTCAGTCCCTTCAACAGAGATTCTTTGGTGCTGTCAATAAGATTGACAGCAACGTTAATTTTACTTTCCCATCTTGTCTTACTCCATGACTTGAGCGTTATCTGGACATGCTTCTTAAGAATGGCCCACCTTTGAGGAGCAGCAGAAAACAACTTGTAAAGAAGCTGATGGCATCTACTCACTGCTTTGTTGAATCTGCAACTATTCGATTTAGGGTGTGTGTTCCACATGGAACATATAGAGAGCTAGCTTTGTTTTTCAAGCAGTCTGGCCAACACGTCTTTATTTTTACCCTTCATGTTGGAGCTGTTATCAAATGACTGACCACTGCAGTCTTTAAACCAGATGCCCAGCTCCTCCAGTTTGTTTAAAATCAATGAAGACAGTCCAATGCCAGTGGACTCTGGAGCAGGTAAGAAACCCAGAAAGTGCTCTTTAATTTCTGGGCGTGTTGACATGCTGACATTCTGACATCTGTTCCTGGTGACTGATGTCTGAGGTACAGTCTAAATTATAGCTAAAATCTTTGGCCGCTTAATTTTTTGTCATCATAATGCTGAGTATTTTCACACTAATACATGCAATGAGTTTTCCCCAAGTGGGTAGTGTGATTTTCACCAAGGCTGATGCGTCTGATGTGGTCATTTAAAACTAGATCATATTTTGCAAGAAGTTCTACCTCTTTCAAAAAATGTCCACTGTTTGTGATGTTTATAGTGTCTGATGATCCTCTGAAAGCAAGGTTTCTTTCAGTCAGTGATTGAATAATTGAATGTACCTCTCTCAATCGATTTGACTCATGGTGCACGTTACTCCCTATTTGGGTGCCTGTCGCATGCTTACATTAGAAATAACGGACTTGTGTGCGCAAAAGACACTATGTGAACAGCCCCTTATATTATATATAACCAGGATTTTATAAACATGTTTTAGAATATCATCACTAGTGTGCATCTTGAGACAAAACAATTGCACTAATGTAAATGTGATTTTATTTGTAAATAAAAAAAATCTTAGCTTTATTGATTAAAGCAGCTCATAAATGCATTAGCCCTACAGTCTTATTTGTTAAACCCGGGATTTTAAATAGAAAATCTATTATTAGATATAGAAAACTTTAATGTTCCGAAAAAAATACTTTGTGCTTGTCTCTTGTCATCTTCAGTTTTCTTTCTACTTTTTCCTTTTTTTTCTGCACTTGAGTAATAGACTAATTTCATATTCATATATTAATTTCTAAGGAAAATTCTTGGAAGGGGCAGGCTGTGGGTGGTGGGTGCGAGACAGCAGTCAACAAGTCATGCATGATGGTGAGGCAGCGTGCTATTCATTGTGATGACTTGGAACAATAGCAGGTTGTGGGGCCCCTAGTGGTTGCAGACCTGTGTACCTGTGTACATGACCTTAGATGAACTCAACTGAAAAGTCATTAAATCTCATCTTATCGGGATCATTAAACAACTCCACAAACAGCATCAGTCATTTACTGAAAAAAATATTTTTTTAGACATCACCATTGTGGAGAGCAGTATTTACTTTACTCAGGCACTTTGACTCTTGATTATTTTTATGTAATTTGTTTATTTTAACTGCTGTAACTTTGTAGTGTGAGACCAAATACTCTCTATTTTGAGGATTTTGCTGTGTAGGAAATAAGACTTTGAAATTGTTTAATTTTTTTATATGATACGTTTTAATATATGTATTAATTTTGTCTTTAACACACAAGCACACACACACACACACACACACACACACACACACACACACACACACACATACACACACACACACACACACACACACACACACACACACACACACACACACACACACACACACACACACACACACACACACACATATATAAGTTTTTTGATACACAGTAGTCTGGGGCAACTAGTGTGTGCTTCATCACTTAAAGACAAATTGATTAGTTCTTTGTGTTTTTATATCCATTAAATGATATTATAGATAAAATGTTTGGAGGTTCACATTGAGTAGTTTTCTACTTTTAAACATATTATGTGTATAAATATGAATTAGATTGTTGAAAGCAGTTGTTTTGCGTTAGAATTCCAAACGCTCTTCTCCTATTCAAATTTTAGATTTAAGGGTACATACAACATAATTGCCCAGTGGCAAGTATAGCCTCATATCCAAATACTATTTTTAAGGGGGAAAAACACCCGGGAAAATAAATACAAAACATGTTTATCTCGGACAGAGGTTCCCAAACTTTTCAGCCCACGACCCCCAAAATAACAATGCCAGTGACTCGCGACCCCCACTATTTTCGGAAGTGGTTATAATCATACAAATGTTGCATGTGTGACATCCACAAAAGTGTTACGTTTGTGTTAGAAATGCATATAATTTTTATGTATTATATATCTTTTTGAATACCTTAGAATGTATTTTATTTCATGTGTTATAATGTGTTAAGTCACTATTATGAGTTTTATGTGATGCTCACCATGACCAGCAGGGGGTGCGGTCAAGTCTGTGTCTTCTTCGTGGACTAAAACATAACTGCAGAGAATTCTGAGCACTCGACGCGCTGTTGCCCTGTCTTATGATTATTGTCCTGTATTTCAGGATATTTTTCTGCTGGCGTGGTGCTGCCGCTGCGGTACCTGTTACAGATTTTTGGTGGCCAGTACAGCGACGGCAACAGCTGTGCAGGTGACAAGGACAACCAAAAGTTGACAGCTGAAGTATTTACAGCATGGGTGCCTCTTCAGCTTATACAGTTTGGTAAAGACTTGATTACAGCTCCTTACCTGATGATCATAGGGAGATCACTCAATACACAGCTCTGATGGGCAGACATTTGAACAACTGTGACAAATGAGAACCTGAGATCTGCAGAAGAAAGCAGACCACTAGTGGAAAAGAGGGAAAGACATCATGGCAGACCCAGAGAGGAAGCGCTTGATGTGGATGATCAAAAAGAGCCTGCTCATGCTGGCAGCTGATGAACTTTACCAATTGGCCAAGAATGTTAGTCCTGTGTCGGGGAAGGATGCATCCACATTTCAGATTGATGATGAAGAGAGTTGCTTCGAGTATATCCTAGCTTTCATGAATGATAAGACACTGGTAGAGTCTGAGGATTCAGGTATGGCACTTTTAATGCAGCTTGACGATACTGTGAATGATATCTTTCAGAGTCATGTTGTTTCATCTAAGAAAAATGCAGAGGAATGTGTATCTGAGGTTGTAAATGAAAATGAGATATCATTACATTTGACACAACTCACACACAGTTAGGCGCAGCACTACACGTCTTTACACTGATAGCAAGGCTACCCAGAACCCAGACACAGAGTTACAGAAAATGCTGTTTAGCTATGCAGAATTGAGTAATAAGGTCTTACAGTACATTCATAGCCCCACATTGCCTCATCCATTTACATTCACACCAACCTTACCTCCACGATATCCTGACCACACGTACACCAACAACATGCCAGAAAAAGAGCCACCTAGAAAACAAGACAGAGAGGTCCCTCTTCGTGACCTTTCACTGCTTCGCAGAGTTTAAGGTTCAAGGTGGACAAATAGGTGACAAGAGTTCAGACATAAGCTACAACAACATCTGTAGGCAGATTGATGATGGCATTAAAGAACTGTTTAGTGAGGCCGAAATTCTGAGGGGTGTTCTCAAAGTCACTAATCCGGAAACTTTAAAGACATGCTAATGCATAAAGACGATTTAACCATAGATGAGCTGAAAGGATTCTTGCAGTCCCACTTGGGTGGGCGAAGTTACACAGAATTGTTCCAAGAGCTCATGTGCCCAAAACAGAAGGACAGTGAAACACTACAACAGTTTTTTGTATCAGGTAATAGGTCTCAAACAAAAAATTATCTTTGCCACTAAATAAACTGACTCTGAAGTAAAATACAATCTAACAACAGTTCAAGACATGTTCCTTTACACAATATATCAGGGCCTCAACCACAAACATGACGACATGTCGAGAGCTTAAACCACTGCTCTCAGACAGCAACGTGTCAGATGAGATGATTCTAAAGCAAATTATGAAGATAGCAAATGCTGAAAATGAAAGACAACGACATCTGTGTGACAGAAAGCTGTAAATGTCCATTGTGCAAGATTCAAAGTGGCTGCAGTGCAAGACAACAGCAGTGCAAAGAAAGCGAATTTAGACAGAAAGCCTAAGGTTGATATATTCCAAGAGCTGACAGAGAAAGTGGAAAAGTTAATAAGTAAAGTTGAACAACTGCAGCGGGCCCAGCAACCAGTGCCATGCCATAACTGTCCGGGGCAAGTAGACCAGAGGAAGAAGTCATACAGCTGTACTAAACTGCTCTGATTGTCTCCATTGCTTTATCTGTGGTGAAGAGGGCCACCGGGCAGTGGGTTCCTTAAAGAAGCTCAAGTGCCAGGAAAACTGAAGACAGTCCCTGTCGCGGGACAATCCGTGACCAGGCTTCATCAACTGTCCCAAGTGGGCTCACCCCACACGGCTTAGTGCAACACAGTGGGCTCGTGTCGTAGTTGCCGACCTTTTCATCAATTAGACACTATCAAACTGGAGGTTTTGGATACCAGAAAATAGACTTTATTAAAAATAATAAAGCCGAGATGTCTGAAAACAGCCATTCAGGACAACCTGAAGTCTCCCCTGGACAATCTGAATCGTATGTGTCCATGGTCCTGCTTTTATACAGATTTTCGTTGCACACCTCTGTGTTTCTGTGACCATCTTAGAAAATCTTTACTGAAAGGTCATGTATATGTTTAGGTGGTCATGTTATTCTTGGCTCTTAGCCCTGCTAGCTCAGGTCTACATTTCAGTGTTCCAGAATTTTGTTAAATTCTTCTACATTATGGTGTTACGGATTTACATACATTGTCATGATGGTACATTAACTTATTATTATGTCATTCACTCACCTGACTACTCCTGACACATATACAGCTTCATAAGAGTATTTAACATATATAATCAGTGCTTTACTTATTCAGTTATTTTACATATTCAGTCATTCTTCAGCATAGCCTTCTCATAGTAGGCTCCTGTGCCAGCTTCTCATCTTACACAAACCCAGTTTTAGCCTGGCTCATGTTTGCTGCACACACTCTTAGATAATACTTTTAGAGAATAAAAAAATGTTCATTACTCACACACCAAAAAGACTAAATTAGCTGTGATGACCCAAACCCCGAAAGATTCTGCCTCAATCCAAGTGCTGCCTCAATCTACCCTCCCTACCTACTGCAGGCTATGAGCTAACTTTATAGGAGCTAAAGCCCTGGTACGGTGCAATCTTAATAGCTTGATAACCATGGCGCTGCTAGACACAGGAGCTCAGGTGAGCATAGAGACTGTAAGGGAAGATACTTAAATGACACACCTGTGAGGCCCCTGCGTGAGATGTTTGACGACAAGGAAGAGCTGGAAGTCCATGCCATGAATAGGGATGTTCTCCCTTTCAATGGCTGGGTGTAGTATCCTCCTTGACCAGCCACTACTTGGATTTAATGTGTTGGAGTCAGCGGTCCAGGGTTGGCCAGCTGAACTCATTCCAACTCTTAGCAATCTTTGTCTGATTCAATGACAATATCCCCCAAGAAGGCTGCACTGCTAGTCAGCTTCATTCATGCTGGCAAAGCCTCTGTGCAACAGGGACGTCTGCGGTCAAGTAATTGTAACACAGTGATTCCATCTGGGAAAGCGGCCTGGATAAAGTACCTTGTTTCATCTGCTGTTGATCAGTCAGAGCAATTTTTTTAACCAGATGAAAACAGCGCTCTGCTGGCAAAGTTAGGTATAGAAGAGGTTTTGTTGGAAATGCAGTGTGCCAAGAAACCTTATGTCGCTGTCCCGATAAAGAATAGCACCAAACACCCTATCATGATACCAAGAAAGACAGCGTTGGGTAGTGTACAGACGGTGGCAAAGGTGATTGAGGCAGGCTCACCAGAGAGCTCCAAGACAAGAGTAGTATCCAGTGCTGCTCCATTGGCAGACACTGCGACTTGCCCAGCTTTGTAGAACCCTCCAGTGGACCTCAGTCACCTTAGCGATGATCAGCAAAAAAGAGTCAAGAAGATGTTAGCTGAAGTGTCAGCTGCCTTTGCCAAGGACTTTCAAGATGTTGGCTGTAACATACAGGCCGTAGCTGAAGAGCAGGATTACCCTAAAATACCATATTTCTTACTGGTGTGACTTTTATGAGTTCTGGCTCCAGGAAGTCTGGAACCAAAGATCCCTGTGCTTGACACCTTGTTTACCCATAATGCTTAATCGACGCTAGGGACCCATTACTGGTGTTCAATCTATGTTGCAGATGGTGACAAGAGAGGGGGCAACCTGGAGTAAACCCCCTCCTCCCAGCTCTGGCAACCCAAACACATTCCAAAACCCCCTCCAGATTTAAAGACAAGAACTATTAGAACTCAAAAACTCACTCCAAATGGTATATAATGTGTTTGTTTGCAATTTATATGCTCTGCTCTATAGCAAAAGTAGTTAAAATATAATACGCATGCACCAATTGACCCCTTTTGGGTGTTATATAGTATAGAAATGCATGGATCTTATTTTAATGTGTGTTTAGAGTGTCGTGTTTAGTACCGTTACTACCAGAAGCCCTGAGTTTTGAGAACTTAAAGAGCACACTGGATTGTAGTGAGACAGAAGGTTGGTTAGATAAACAAGAGCTAGATTATTTAAAGCTTGATAGGTAAGAAGCAATATGTTCCAATCAATACAGGAAACAGGCTGTCAGTGTAAGGAAGATAAAATTGGGGTGATATGGTCATATTTTATTGACCTGGTAAGAACTCTGGGAGCTGCTAATATACCCAGTTAACTTAGTTCAAATGTCTTATCTGGTTTTGTTGAAATATATAATTAAGTATCATCTGCATAGCAGTGAAAGATGATCCCTGAATACTAAGGACCATGTGATATTTCAGTTTTTCCTTTTTAATAAATCTGCAAAAATGTCAATAATTCTGTGTTTTTTGTCTGTATGGGGATACTGTGTGTACATGAGGGAAAAATACTTTTGAAAAAAAACTGGTGTGAAAAAATTATGATTTTAGCAAATGGCTACAATATAACAGAGAGTGAAACATTTAAGGGGGTCTGAATATGTTCTGTACCCACTGTAGCTAAGTTGCTGGGATCAAGTAATAAAAGGCTTAATAACAGCTAGTTTAAAAGGGTTTGGGAAAACATGGCCTACAGATAAAGAAGAGTTGATAAGGTAAAGAAGAGTTTTTCTTACAGTTGCAACTCTTTCAGTAATTTTGCTGGAATTGGATCTAACATACAAGTAGCTGATTTAGACAAATTAATAAGTTTATCTAGCTCTTCCTGTCCTATGATTTTGAAGCACTGTAGACTATTTTGATTTAGTGGAATGTTTAATGAATCTGAATTATAAGACAGAAAATAAAACAATTTATAAGAAGTTTAATATCTATTTTCTGTTTTCAAAGCCTTCTATTATAGCACAAAAAAAATTAATGAAGACATCACTACTGATTTGCGGTGGGACATTTTGTTCAGACGACGACCGATTATTCGTTAGTTTAGTAAGGGTGTTAAATAAATTCTAGGATTATTATTATTTTTTAGCAGTTTGCGGAGGTGCTCAGATCTGGCGGATTTTAGAGCATTCCTATAGCTGGACATACTGGGCTCTATTCTAATGATCTAGGCGAAAAGTCTAAAGCGCATGGCGCAAAAGCATTAAGGGTGTGTGCAAATCCACTTTTGCTATTTTAAGGACGGAAAAATATGCTCTGCGCCACGGCGCATGGTCTAACAGGGTTGTGCTTATTCTCTTAATGAGTTATGGGTGTGTTTTGAGCATAATGTGCATTAAACCAATCAGAGTCTCATCTCACATTCTCTTCAAGTGTGAGTTGCGTCGCACCATGGCACATTTGCTATTTACATGGTGGCCTTTGTAAGTGGAAAAACTGAACGCTTCACTAGTGAGAAAACAGTTAAACAGACCATCTACAGCTCAAGGATAAAGAATGAGACTCCTCCTTTCGGTCTCTTTACTTTCTCTTTACTTTACTCAATTCCTGGAGGGCTGTAGCTCTGCACAGTTTTGTTCCAACCCTAATCAAACACAGCTGATCCAAATAATCAAGATGTTCAAAACTACTATAGACTATTAAGCAGGTGTGAGTTTGAGGAGCTAAACTATGCACTCCAGGAATTGAGTTTGAGACCATTGCTTTAAGTGATGGGTTGTATCAATGACGTTTTGCTATTAACATTAAGAATATCATTAAAGATTGATGCAACTCCAACACCAGGACCAATCTGACAAGTCTCATGCTTATACATATATCCTGAAAGAGTGGATTCCTTTAAACTAATGTAGTTTAAGTAAACTAATGTTTAAGCCAGTTTTCAGTAAGACAGAGTACATTAAGGTTATTGTCTGTTATAAGTTCATTTACAATAAGTGCTTTAAGTGCAAGTGACCTGATATTTAGAAGACCAAACTTAAAAAAAAGAAGTCTATTTTCACTCATTTGCTGTTTTTCTGGTTTGATCCTTATACGATTTTTGTTTAGAAAATTTACCTCTTGATCTAATAACACGAGGAACAGACACCATTTCAATGCGGTGAGCCAGATATGCATTTCTATGACTTAAGTGGGAAGAGCAAGAGTCTATATGGCTATAATGTGAATTTTCACTTACTAGTCAAAGAGAACATAGCATCCTGGAGATGTCATCATCACAGAAAAGCCTAGGACACTCCCAGAAAACATTCCAGTTATTAACAAAGAGCAGCTTCTGTTCTCCACACCAATAGCCATTAATTTAGAGCAAAACGTCTACTGAACCTTTCATTTCCCCATCAGTAAGTAGGAAGCGATCTAGAAATTATTATCTGCGTTGGTAGAGTGTGACAAGATGCTGATTATGAAAAAATTGTGTTTTATTTACATTTTATGCCCCCATGACTCACTCAAAGCTACTGGATGTGATCATGCGAATATGAAGTAAGGACTGATAGGAAAGAGTTGTTTTAATGTAATTTGATACCTCACGTGAACGGGAAAATAATTAAATAAAAAATTCAGGAAGTTCCTGGTCAGCATAAACGTGTTCTGTGATGATTAAGGCAGGTGTCTCAAGTCTCCAGGAGTTCAGTGTGTGTGTGTGTGTGTGTGTGT